>SZWC01000161.1:1267-20833 GCA_023375785.1 Penium margaritaceum | reverse complement strand
GTCAGAAACACACTGGTCAGAAACACACTAGTCAGAAACAGAGTGGTAAGAAACACACTGGTCAGAAACACAGTGGTCAGAAACACAGTGGTCAGAAACACAGTGGTCAGAAACACAGTGGTCAGAAACACACTGGTCAGAAACACAGTGGTCAGAGGCACATTGGTCAGAAACACAGTGCTCAGGAACACGGTGCTCAGAAACACAGTGGTGAAAAACACAGTGGTTATAAATACTGTGGTCGAAAATACAGTGGTTATAAACACAGTTGTGAGAAACACAGTGGTCAGAAACACAGTGGTCAGAAACACATCGGTCAGAAACACAGTGCTCAGAATAACACTGGTCAGAAACACAATGCTCAGAAACACAGTGGTCAGAAACACAGTGGTCAGAAACACGGTGCTCAGAAACACATTGGTAATAAACACACTGCTAAAAAACACAATGGTCAGAAACACAGTGGTCAGAAACACACCAGTCAGAAACACAGTGGTCACAAACACAGTGGTCAGAAAGACACTGGTTAGAAACACAGTGGTTTTAAGCACAGTGGTCACAAACACCCTGGTCAGAAACACACTGGTCAGAAACGTAGTGGTCAGAATCACACTGGTCATAAACACACGGGTCAGAAACACAGTGGTCAGAAACACAGCGGTCAGAAACACACTGGTCAGAAACACACTGGTCAGAAACACAGTGGTCAGAAACATATTGGTCAGAAACACCCTGGTCAGAAACACAGTGGTCGGAAACTTAGTGGTCAGAAGCACGATGGTGAGTAACAGCGGTCAGAAACACAATGGTCACAAACACAGTGGTAAGAAACACAATGGTCAGAAACACAGTGGTCAGAAACACACTGGTCAGAATCATACTTGTCAGAAACACAGTGGTCACACATCCAGTGGTCAGAAATACAATGGTCATAGCATTCTGGTCAGAAACACACTGATCAGGACAACACTGGTCAGAAACACAGTTGTCAGAAACACACTGGTCAGAAACACACTGTTCAGAAACACACTGGTCAGAAACACATTGGTTAGAAACACAGTGGTCAGAAACACAATGGTCAGAAACACTCTCATCAGAAACACAGTGGTCAGAAACACACTGGTCAGAAACACAATGGTCAGAAACACACTTGTCAGAAATACAGTGGTCAGAAACACATCGGTCTGAAACACAATGAACAGAAACACAGTGGCCAGAAACACACTGGTCAGAAACACAGTGGTCAGAATCACACAGGTCAGAAACACACTGGTGACAAATACGGTCGTCATAAATACACTAGTCAGAAACACACTGGTCAGAAACACATTGGTCATAAACACAGTGGTCAGAATCACAGTGGTCAGTAACACAGTGGTCAGAAACACAGTGGTCAGAAACACACCGTTCAGAAACACAGTGGTCAGAAACACAATGGTCAGAAACACAGTGGTGAGAAACACAGCAGTCTGAAACACAGTGGTCAGAAACACAGTGGTCATAAACACAGTTGTCAGAAACACAGTGGTCAGAAACACAGTGGTCAGAAACACAGCGTTCAGAAACAGTCTGGTCATAAACACACTGGTCAGAAACACACCGGACAGAAACACATTGGACAGAAACACACTGGTCAGAAACACAGTGGTCAGAAAGACAGTGGTCAGAAACACAGTGGTCAGAAACACAGTAGTCGGAAACACAGTGGTCAGAAACATAGTGGGAAGAAACACAGTGGTCAGAAACACAATGGTCAGAAACACCCTGGTCAGATGCACACTGGTCAGGAACACAGTTGTCAGAAACACAGTGGTCAGAAACACAGTGGTCAGAAACACACTTTCAGAAACACAGTGGTCAGAAACACAGTCGTCAGAAACACAGTGGTCAGATATATAGTGGTCAGAAACACAGGGGTCAGAACCACCGTGGACCTAAATACACTGGTCAGAAACACAGTGGTCAGAAAGATAGTGGTCAAAAACCCAGTGGTCGGAAACACACTGGTCAGAAACACAGTGGTCAGAAGCACAGTGGTCAGACACACAGTGGTCAGAATCACACTGGTCAGAAACACAGTGGTCAGAGGCACATTGGTCAGAAACACAGTGCTCAGAAACACGGTGCTCAGAAACACAGTGGTAAAAAACACAGTGGTCATAAACACACTGCTCAGAAACACAGTGGCCAGAAACACGGTGGTCAGAAACATAGTGGTCAGAAACACACCGGTCAGAAACATCGTGGTCACAAACACACTGGTCAGAAAGACACTGGTTAGAAACACAGTGATTTTAAGCACAGTGGTCACAAACACCCTGGTCAGAATCACACTGGTCAGTAACATAGTGGTCAGAATCACACAGGTCATGAACACACGGGTCAGAAACACAGTGGTCAGAAACACAGTAGTCAGAAACACACTGGTCAGAAACACACTAGTCAGAAACAGAGTGGTAAGAAACACACTGGTCAGAAACACAGTGGTCAGAAACACAGTGGTCAGAAACACAGTGGTCAGAAACACAGTGGTCAGAAACACACTGGTCAGAAACACAGTGGTCAGAAACACAGTGGACAGAAACACACTGGTCAGAAACACAGTGGCCAGAAACACAGTGGTCAGAAACACAGTCGTCAGAAACACAGTGGTCAGATATATAGTGGTCAGAAACACAGGGGTCAGAAACACAGGGGTCAGAAACATAGTGGTCAGAAACACACTGGTCAGAAAGACACTGGTCAGAAACACAGTGGTTAGAAACACACTGGTCAGAAACACAGTGGCCAGAAACACAGTGGTCAGAAACACAGTCGTCAGAAACACAGTGGTCAGATATATAGTGGTCAGAAACACAGGGGTCAGAAACACAGGGGTCAGAAACATAGTGGTCAGAAACACACTGGTCAGAAAGACACTGGTCAGAAACACAGTGGTTAGAAACACACTGGTCAGAAACACAGTGGCCAGAAACACAGTGGTCAGAAACACAGTCGTCAGAAACACAGTGGTCAGATATATAGTGGTCAGAAACACAGGGGTCAGAAACACAGGGGTCAGAAACATAGTGGTCAGAAACACACTGGTCAGAAAGACACTGGTCAGAAACACAGTGGTTAGAAACACACTGGTCAGAAACACAGTGGCCAGAAACACAGTGGTCAGAAACACAGTCGTCAGAAACACAGTGGTCAGATATATAGTGGTCAGAAACACAGGGGTCAGAAACACAGGGGTCAGAAACATAGTGGTCAGAAACACACTGGTCAGAAAGACACTGGTCAGAAACACAGTGGTTAGAAACACACTGGTCAGAAACACAGTGGCCAGAAACACAGTGGTCAGAAACACAGTCGTCAGAAACACAGTGGTCAGATATATAGTGGTCAGAAACACAGGGGTCAGAAACACAGGGGTCAGAAACATAGTGGTCAGAAACACACTGGTCAGAAAGACACTGGTCAGAAACACAGTGGTTAGAAACACACTGGTCAGAAACACAGTGGCCAGAAACACAGTGGTCAGAAACACAGTCGTCAGAAACACAGTGGTCAGATATATAGTGGTCAGAAACACAGGGGTCAGAAACACAGGGGTCAGAAACATAGTGGTCAGAAACACACTGGTCAGAAAGACACTGGTCAGAAACACAGTGGTTAGAAACACACTGGTCAGAAACACAGTGGCCAGAAACACAGTGGTCAGAAACACAGTCGTCAGAAACACAGTGGTCAGATATATAGTGGTCAGAAACACAGGGGTCAGAAACACAGGGGTCAGAAACATAGTGGTCAGAAACACACTGGTCAGAAAGACACTGGTCAGAAACACAGTGGTTAGAAACACACTGGTCAGAAACACAGTGGCCAGAAACACAGTGGTCAGAAACACAGTCGTCAGAAACACAGTGGTCAGATATATAGTGGTCAGAAACACAGGGGTCAGAACCACCGTGGACCTAAATACACTGGTCAGAAACACAGTGGTCAGAAAGACAGTGGTCAGAAACACAGCGGTCAGAAACACAGTGGTCAGAAACACGGTGCTCAGAAACACAGTGGTAAAAAACACAGTGGTCATAAACACACTGCTCAGAAACACAGTGGCCAGAAACACGGTGGTCAGAAACATAGTGGTCAGAAACACACCGGTCAGAAACACAGTGGTCACAAACACACTGGTCAGAAAGACACTGGTTAGAAACACAGTGGTTTTAAGCACAGTGGTCACAAACACCCTGGTCAGAATCACACTGGTCAGTAACATAGTGGTCAGAATCACACTGGTCATGAACACACGGGTCAGAAACACAGTGGTCAGAAACACAGCGGTCAGAAACACACTGGTCAGAAACACACTAGTCAGAAACAGAGTGGTAAGAAACATACTGGTCAGAAACACAGTGGTCAGAAACACAGTGGTCAGAAACACAGTGGTCAGAAACACGGTGGTCAGAAACACACTGGTCAGAAACACAGTTATCAGAGGCACATTGGTCAGAGACACAGTGCTCAGGAACACGGTGCTCGGAAACACAGTGGTAAAAAACACAGTGGTTATAAACACTGTGGTCGAAAATACTGTGGTTATAAACACAGTTGTGAGAAACACAGTGGTCAGAAACACAGTGGTCAGAAACACATCGGTCAGAAACACAGTGCTCAGAATATCACTGGTCAGAAAAACCTTGGTCAGAAACACAGTGGTCAGAAACACACTGGTCAGAAACACAGTGGTCAGAGGCACATTGGTCAGAAACACAGTGGTCAGAAACACGGTGCTCAGAAACACAGTGGTAATAAACACACTGCTCAAAAACACAGTGGTCAGAAACACAGTGGTCAGAAACACAGTGGTCAGAAACACACCAGTCAGAAACACAGTGGTCACAAACACACTGGTCAGAAAGACACTGGTTAGAAACACAGTGGTTTTAAGCAAAGTGGTCACAAAGACCCTGGTCAGAAACACACTGGTCAGAAACGTAGTGGTCAGAATCACACTGGTCATAAACACATGGGTCAGAAACACAGTGGTCAGAAACACAACGGTCAGAAACACACTGGTCAGAAACACACTGGTCAGAAACACAGTGGTCAGAAACATATTGCTCAGAAACACCCTGGTCAGAAACACAGTGGTCGGAAACGCAGTGGTCAGAAGCACGATGGTGAGTAACAGTGGTCAGAAACACAATGGTCACAAACACAGTGGTAAGAAACACAATGGTCAGAAACACAGTGGTCAGAAACATACTTGTCAGAAACACAGTGGTAAGAAACACACTGGTCAGAAACATACTTGTCAGAAACACAGTGGTCACACATCCAGTGGTCAGAAATACAATGGTCATAGCATAGTGGTCAGAAACACACTGATCAGGACAACACTGGTCAGAAACACAGTGGTCAGAAACACAGTGGTCAGAAACACAGTGGTCAGAAACACAGTGGTCAGAAACACAGTGGTCAGAAACACAGTGGTCAGAAATACAACAGTCAGAAATACAGTGGTCAGAAATACACAGCTCAGAAACACAGTGGTCAGAGACACAGTGGTCAGAAACACACTGGTCAGAAACACACTGGTCAGAAACACACTGGTAAGAAATACACTTGTTAGAAATACACATGTCAGAAACACATTGATCAAAAACAAGGTGGTCAGAAACACAGTGGTCAGAAGCACACTGTTCAGAAACACGGTGGTCAGAAACACACTGGTCAGAAACACTACGACCAGAAATACAGTTGTCAGAAACACACTGGTCAGAAACACAGTGGTCAGAAACACACTGGTCAGAAACACACTGTTAAGAAACACACTGGCCAGAAACAAATTGGTTAGAAACATAGTGGGCAGAAACACAATGGTCAGAAACACTCTGGTCAGAAACACAGTGGTCAGAAACACACTGGTCAGAAACACAATGGTCAGAAACACACTGGTCAGAAACACAGTGGTCAGAAACACATCGGTCTTAAACACAGTGGTCAGAAACACATTGGCCAGAAACACACTGGTCAGAAACACAGTGGTCAGAATCACACAGGTCAGAAACACACTGGTCAGAAATACGGTGGTCTTAAATACACTAGTCAGAAACACACAGGTCAGAAACACAGTGGTCATAAACACAGTGGTCAGAATCACAGTGCTCAGTAACACAGTGGTCAGAAACACAGTGGTCATAAACACACCTTTAGAAACACAGTGGTTAGAAACACAGTGGTCAGAAACACGATGGTCAGAAACACACTGATCAGAAACACACTGGTCAGAAACACATTGGTGAGAAAGACAGCGGTCTGAAACACAGTGGTCAGAAACACAGTGTTCATAAACACAGTTGTCAGAAACACAGTGGTCAGAAACACATGGGTCAGAAACACAGCGTTCAGAAACACTCTGGTCATAAACACACTGGTCAGAAACCCACTGGTCAGAAACACTCTGGACAGAAACACACTGGTCATAAACACAGTGGTCAGGATGACAGTGGTCAGAAACACAGTGGTCAGAAACACAGTAGTCGGAAACACAGTGGTCAGAAACATAGTGGAAAGAAATACAGTGGTCAGAAACACAATGGTTCGAAACACCCTGGTCAGATGCACACTGGTCAGGAACACAGTTGTCAGAAACACAGTGGTCAGAAACACAGTGGTCAGAAACAAACTTTCAGAAACACAGTGGTCAGAGACACAGTGGTCATAAACACAGTGGTCAGATATACAGTGGTCAGAAACACAGGGGTCAGAAACACCGTGGTCCTAAAAACACTGGTCAGAAACACAGTGGTCAGAAGGACAGTGGTCAAAAACCCAGTGGTCAGAAACACACTGGTCAGAAACACAGTGGTCAGAGGCACATTGGTCAGAAACACAGTGGTCAGAAACACGGTGCTCAGAAACACAGTGGTAAAAAACACAGTGGTCATAAAGACACTGGTCAGAAACACAGTGGTCATAAACACAGTGGTCAGACACACAGTGGTCAGAAACACACAGATCAGAAACACAGTGGTCACAAACACACTGGTCAGAAACACACTGGTTACAAACACAGTGGTTTTAAACACAGTGGTCACAAACACCCTGGTCAGAAACACACTGGTCAGAAACACAGTGGTCATAATCACACTGGTTAAAAACACACAGGTCAGAAACACAGTGGTCACAAACACAGTGGTCAGAAACACATTGGTCAGAAACACACTGGTCAGAAACACAGTGGTGAGAAAGACTGTGGTAAAAAACAAACTGGTCGGAGGCACTTTGGTCGGAAACACAGTCGTGATGACCAAAGTGGTCACAAACACAGTGGTGAGAAACACAGTGGTCAGAAACACAGTGGTCAGAATCACACTGGTCAGAAACACAGTGGTTCGAAACACACTGGTCAAAAACACAGGGGTCAGAAACACCGTGGTCCTAAATACACCGGTCAGAAACACATTGGTCAGAAACACATTGGTCAGAAAGACAGTGGTCAAAAACACAGTGGTCAGAAACACACTGGTCAGAAACACAGTGGTCAGAGGCACATTGGTCAGAAACACAGTGCTCAGAAACACGGTGCTCAGAAACACAGGGTTTAAAAACACAGTGGTCATTAACACTGTGGTGGAAAATACAGTGGTTATAAACACGGTTGTGAGAAACACAGTGGTCAGAAACACAGTGGTCAGAAACACAGTGGTCAGAAACACAGAGGTCAGAAACATTGTGGTCAGAAACACAGTGCTCAGAAACACAGTGCTCAGAATCACACTGGTCAGAAACACAATGGTCAGAAACACAGTGGTCAGAAACAAAGTGGTCAGAAACAAAGTGGTCTGCAACACCGTGGTCAGAAACACAGTGGTCATAAACACAGTGGTCAGAAACATGTTGGTCCGAAAAACACTAGTCAGAAACACAGTGGTCATAAACACAGTGGTCAGAAACACAGTGGTCAGAAACACAGTGGTCAGAAACTCGGTGGTCAGAAACACAGTGGTCAGAAACATAGTGGTCAGAAACACACTGGTCAGAAACACAGTGGTCAGAAACACAGTGGTTAGAAACAAACTGGTTGGAGGCACGATGGTGGAAAACACAATCATCATGAACAGATACACAGTGGTCAGATACACGGTGGTGAGAAACACAGTCGTCAGACACGCAGTGGTCAGATACACGGTGGTGAGAAACACAATCATCATGAACAGATACACAGTGGTCAGATACACCGTTGTGAGAAACACAGTCGTCAGACACGCAGTGGAGTCACACTGGTCAAAAACACAGTTGTCAGAAACACACTGGTCAGAAACACTGGGGCCGGAAACACCGTGGTCCTAAATACACTGGTCAGAAACACATTGGTCAGAAACACAGTGGTCAGAAAGACAGTGGTCAAAAACCCAGTGGTCAGAAGCACACTGGTTAGAAACACAGTGGTCAGAAGCATACTGGTCAGAAACACAGTGGTCAGAAACGCAGTGCTCAGAAACACAGTGGTAAACAACACAGTGGTCATGAACACTGTGGTCGAAAATACAGTGGTTATAAACACAGTTGTGAGAAACACAGTGGTCAGAAACAAAGTGGTCGGAAACACAGTGGTCAGAAACACAGTAGTCAGAAACACAGTGGTAAAAAACACAGTGCTCACAAACACAGTGCTCAGAATCACTCTGGTCAGAAACACAATGGTCAGAAACACAGTGGTCAGAAACACAGTGGTCAGAAACAAAGTGGTCAGAAACACCGTGGTCAGAAATACAGTGGTCATAAACACAGTGGTCAGAAACATATTGGTCCAAAAACCACTAGTCAGAAACACAGTGGTCATAAACACAGTGGTCAGAAACACAGTGGTCAGAAACACAATGTTCAGAAACACACTGGTCACGAACACAGTAGTCAGAAACACAGTGGTCAGAAACACGGTGGTCAGAAACACAGTGGTCAGAAACATAGTGGTCAGACACACACTGGTCAAAAACACAGTGGTCAGAAACACAGTGGTTAGACACAAACTGGTCGGAGGCACGATGGTCGGGAACACAGTCGTCATGAACACAGTGGTCAGAAACACGGTGGTGAGAAACACAATCGTCAGACACGCAGTGGTCAGAATCACACTGGTCAGAAACACAGTGGTCAGAAACACACTGGTCAGAAACACAGGGGTCAGAAACACCGTGATCCTAAATACACTGGTCAGAAACACAGTGGTCAGAAAGACTGTGGTCAGAAACCCAGTGGTCAGAAACACACTGGTCAAAAACACAATGGTCAGAGGCACATTGGTCAGAAACACAGTGGTCAGAAACACAATGCTCATAAACACAGTGGTCAGAAACACAGTGGTCAGCAACACATCGGTCAGAAACACCGTGGTCACAAACACACTGTTCAGAAACACACTGGTTAGAAACACATTTGTTTTAAATACATTGGTCACAAACACCCTAGTCAGAAACACACTGGTCAGAAACATAGTGGTCATAATCACACTGGTTATAAACACACAGGCCAGAAACACTGTGGTCACAAACACATTGGTCAGAAACACAGTGGTCAGAAACACACTGGTCAGAAACACAGTGTTCAGAAACACAATGGTCAGAAACAAACTGGTCGGAGGCACAAAGGTCGGAAACACAGTCGTCATGAGCACAGTGGTCACAAACACGGTGGTGAGAAACACAATAGTCAGACGCACAGTGGTCAGAATCACACTGGTCAGAAACACCCTGGTCAGAAACACAGGGGTGAGAAACACCGTGGTCCTTAACACACAGGTCAAAAACACAGTGGTCAGAAACACAGTTTTCAGAAAGACAGTGGTCAAAAACACAGTGGTCAGAAACACACTGGTCAGAAACAGAGTGGTCAGAGGCACATTGGTGAGAAACACAGTGGTCAGAAACACAGTGCTCAGAAACACGGTTGTAAGAAATACAGTGGTCACAAATACACTGATCAGAAACACAGTGGTCGGAAACACAGTGGTCAGAAACACTTCAGTCAGAATCACAGTGGTCACAAACACACTGGTCAGAACCACACTGGTCAGAAACACAGTGGTTTCAAGCACAGTGGACTTAAACAACCTGGTCAGAAACACACTGGTCAGAAACATAGTGGTCAGAATCACACTTGTTATAAACACATGGGTCAGAAACACAGTGGTCAGAAACACAGTGGTCAGAAACACACTGGTAAGAAACAGAGTGGTAAGGAACACACTGGTCAGAAACACGGTGGTCAGAAACATAGTGGTCAGAAACACACTGGTCAGAAACACAGTGGTCAGTAACGCAGTGGTCACAAACACGATGGTCAGAAACACAGTGGTCAGAAACACAATGGGAACAAACACAGTGGTAAGAAACACAGTGGTCAGAAACACAGTGGTCAGAAAAACACTGATCAGAATCACACTGGTCAGAAACACAGTGGTCGGAAACACAATGGTCAGAAACACAGTGGTTAGAAACACAGTGGTCAGAAACACAGTGGTCAGAAACACACAGCTCAGAAACACAGTGATGAGAAACACACTGGTCAGAAACACACTGGTCAGAAACACACTGGTAAGGAACACACTGGTTAGAAATACACAGGTCAGAAACACATTGGTCAAAATCACGGTGGTCAGAAACACAGTGGTCAGAAACACAGTAGTCAGAAGCAAGGTGGTCAGAGACACACTGGTCAGAACCACTATGACCAGAAACACAGATGTCAGAAAGACACTGGTCAGAAACACAGTGGTCAGAAACACAGTGGTCAGAAACACAGTGGTCAGAAACACAGTGGTCAGAAACACACTGGTCAGAAACACACTGTTCAGAAACACACTGGTCAGAAACACATTGGTTAGAAACACAGTGTTCAGAAACACAATGGTCAGAAACACTCTGGTCAGAAACACAGTGGTCAGAAACACACTGGTTAGAAACACACTGGTCAGAAAGACACTGGTCAGAAACACAGTGGTCAGAAACAATCAGTCTGAAACACAGTGGTCAGAAACACAGTGGTGAGAAACACACTGGTCAGAAACACAGTGGTCAGAATCACACAGGTCAGAAACACAGAGGTCAGAAATACGGTGGTCATAAATACACTAGTCAGAAACACACTGGTCAGAAACACAGTGGTCATAAACACAATGGTCAGAAACACTGTGGTCAGAAACACAGTGGTCAGAAACACACCGTTCAGAAACAAAGTGGTTAGAAAAACAGTGGTCATAACATAATGGTCAGAAACACTCTGGTCAGAAGCACAGTGGTCAGAAACACACTGGTCAGAAACACACTGGTCAGAAACACACTGGTCAGAAACACAGTGGTCAGAAAAACAGCGGTCTGAAACACGGTGGTCATAAACACAGTGGTCAGAAACACACTGGTCAGAAACACAGTGGTCATAATCACACAGGTCAGAAACACACTGCTCAGAAAACGGTGGTCATAAATACACTAGTCAGAAACACACTGGTCAGAAACACAGTGGTCATAACCACAGTGGTCAGAAACACAGTGGTCAGAAACACAGTGGTCAGAAACACAGTGGTCAGAAACACACTACTCATAAACACACTGGTCAGAAACACACTTGTGAGAAACACACTGGTCAGAAACACACTGGTCAGAAACACAGTGGTCAGAATCACAGTGGTCAGAAACACAGTGGTCAGAAACACACTAGTCAGAAACACAGTGGTCAGAAACATAATGGAAAGAAACACAGTGGTCAGAAACACAGTGGTTAGAAACACCCTGGTCAAAGGCACAGTGGTTAGGAACACAGTGGTCAGAAACACAGTGGTCAGAAACACAGTGGCCATAAACACACTTTCAGAAACACAGTGGTCAGGAACACAGTTGTCATAAACACAGTGGTCAGTAATACAGTGGTCAGAAACACTGTGGTCAGAAACACACTGGTCTAAAACACACTGGTCAGAAACACACTGGTCCAAAAGACAATGGTCAGAAACACACTAGTCAAAAACACAGGGGTCAGAAACACAGTAGTCACAAACACAATAGTTGGAAACACAGTGGTCGGAAACACACTGATCTGAAACACTATGTTCAGAAACACAGTGGTCAGAAACACAATGGTCAGAAATGCACTGGTCAGAAACACACTGGTCAGAAACACAGTGGTCAGAAACACAATGGTCAGAAACACGGTGGTCAGAAACACGGTGGTCAGGAACACAATGGTCAGAAACAAAGTGGTCAGAAACACACTGGTCAGGAACACAGTGGTCAGAAACACAGTGGGCAGAAAGACATGTTGGCCTGAGGGTGAGTGTGCACCCTAGAGGGTCCCTAGCAATGGCTGGTTCACACCACTAACTGTTTTTAGGGAGACTGAAATTGTGGAGGCAACTGGTTCCAAGGATGGCAAAAAACTGGTCAGAGAGTAAGGCAATAGTTTTGGCCTCAATTGACTGGCAATAAGCACATTTGCAAGGCCCACAAGCAGTGGCATTTTATAGCCACTGATCTAACCTTTCCAGAACACCAAAGCATGCCAGATTTGGAGCTTCCTAGCAGATTCTATGTCCTGTTCCCACCTAGGAAGGCATCCCTTCCCTCCTCTAGAAGCTTCTGCCTCTTCCTTGATTCTTCATCTTGCTTCTAGTACAAGGGAAGGTGTCCAAAGGACCAAGACACATGCCTTGTAGGACAAGTCACCCCTTTTAGAAGGTGTGCCACCTTTCTGGATCCTTACATGGCCTTCTAGAAACTTAAAGAGGAACTCTAGAGATTGAGCTAGCTTCCCGGCATCTATTTTCCACCTCCCTTGAGGCCGGGCAGATTTTCATCTTGTGGGACTTGAACCCGGGCCCCTGCCTCTAGAGGTGGACACCATTAACCACTAAGCCACTAAGGCTTGTCATTCTGGTGTTCCTTTTTGGAGTCACTCCTGCCATGGTGAAGAGCATCATTCCAACAATCTCCCCCTTGCGCACTACCCATGGCGGTTGTCCATGCTCAACCTACAACTGAGGAGCCTTTCTCCTCATGGGATGCGAGCTTACATTTTATCGCTCCCTCCCACTCAGCCCCATCCTTCTTATGTAGTGCCTCCTTGAGGCTCCTCTTGCGTGAACCAGGTCCAAATGCCCTTTTGGTATTATATCGTTTTGTCGTTTTTCGCACACGGCTGCTCGTGCGGGGCTCTTGAGGTGGTTGTTGTTGTTGTTTTCCCCTTTCGGCGCCATCTCTCAAGCGCCTGCTCCCCCTCTCTTGGAGACTTTGGAGACATCTGTTGACTCCCCACCTCCACATCCATCTCCGATGCTTCGGATTCCTCATCCGAACTGGCTGGAACAAATTGTGCCGTTCGCCCATCCCTCTCGCAATCCTCTCCGGTTGGTGGTGATGCGAGGACGTCACCCTCATTCACGTCCTCCGGCGTCTCCCCCTCAGGGAGTGGCATCCACTCCCCCCTCTTCGAGAGACCTGCCTCCTTGTCTGTCCAACGGGTTTTCTCGTTGAACGTGACGTCGCGACTCCGCACAATCTACTGCCTCCTAAGGTCAAAGAGCCGGTACGCCTTGCTTCCGCTCTCATATCCAAGGAAAATACACCAGTGGGTACGTGGGTCCAGCTTGCTCCGTCCCTCACGTGCCTGCACCATTGCATGTGCAACACAACCAAACGTGCAGAGGTGATCCACCGCCGGCTTCCTCCCGATCCACACCTCCTGTGGCGTCTTCCACGCATTGCTCTCCTTGTCCTTCAGCGGCTTGGTCGGCATGAGATTCATGATGTACGCTGATGTCCTTCCCGCCTCCACCTAATACCATTGTGTAAGGCCGGCGTCGCTCAACATGGATCGTACCATGTTAAGGATTGTGCGATTTGTTCTCTCTGTGACGCCATTCTGTTGTGGGAAGTGTGGAGTTATTTTCTTCCACTCAATCCCCTTGCTCTTCATCCACCCAAGGCATCCCACATATTCACTGCCGTTGTCACTGTGGAACGCCTTCACCTTCAACTCTGTTTGCCGCCCCACATCAGCCACAAACTCCTGCATGCACGCAAGGACCTCACTCTTCTGCTTCATTGGGTATAGGTAGAGTTTGGCTGTGGTCATTGATGAAGGTGAGGAAGTAGCGAGCTCCGCCGATGGAGCTCTCAAGCGGTCCACACACATCTGTGTGTACTACGTCCAGTTTGCCAATGCACGCTTCCCCTTGGCGACAAACGGCTGCCGAGTTGATTTGCTAATGATGCATGGTCCACACACAGTCTCCTTGGTCCCATGAAGGCTGCTGACTTGGAGACCCCGCACCACTTCCCTCTTAGCCATCTCCTTTACGGTTGATGGAGTTGGCAGTGCCATAGGTCCAGGTCTCCTCCATCCTTCGTTGCAAGATTGGCAGCGTTGGACTGCACCCGGCTGCTGAGGATCTTTGGGCATAGCAACTACAAGTCCTCCTCCCTCTTGGCATGCGCAATCACCTCACCTTTGCCCACTTTGCGGATGACGGCCTCCTTCTTTCTGAAGAGCACCTCAAGTCCCTTGTCGGTAAGGCGGCTGACGGAGAGCAAGTTTGCCCCAAAGTTGGGCATATACAGCACATCGTAGATTGTGCTCATGACAGGTTTGCCATCCACAATTGACTCAATGCGTACGTTGCTTTTACCGGCGGCCACCTCTGTTTTTCCATTGGCCACCGTCATGCGTCTGTGCAAGGCGCCATAGGTGACAAATGCCGTCCTGTTGCATTGCGTGCGGTGGCCTGATCCGGAGTTGATGATGGCAACTCCCGGATCCTTCAAGTTGGTGGAGTCGTACGCCACAAGGGCGTGCTCATCTTTCTTCCCACCCCGCTGTGCCCGGTCTGTTTTCTTCTTGGGAAAGTTGCGTGCGTAGTGGTCCTCCTTGCCGCAGTTGAAGCACTCACCCTTATTGTCACCCTTCTTGGTGCCCTGTTTGGCACCCTTTCACTTGTCGCCTCGGCATCCACTTTGACGATGAACCGTGTAAGCTGAACTTGATGCCGCTGCATTCTCTCGACCGCCACGTCGCATCCACCCATTGCGCACGTACTCAGCAACATTCAGGTACTTCAGCTTGTCGGAAGGCCAGCCACCAAGGACTGTGATAATGGGAATCTAACTGTCTGGCAAGGCCAGAAGGAGGATCATAGCTTGAAACTGAGAGTCGACCTCCCAACCCGTGGCCACGCACTCTGATGCAAGCGACCCAATCTGCTGCATGATCTCCATGATGTTGTTGCCTTCGTTGGCTCGGAGGGTGACGAGCCGTTTGAATATGAAGAGCTGATTGGCAAGGTTGCTTGACTGGTAGATGAAGCAGAGTTTTGACCATGCATCTGCGGCGAGGGTACATCATTGGATGTCCCAACTTTGTGGTGAGCATAACGGGAACACAAGGAGCGCCAACGCCTTTTTGTTGCACTTATTGTATGCCTCCTTCACCTCAGCCGTTGCAGTCTCCGGCGGAGCAAACTCATCACCTTTTACAAGGTCAAGCAGTCCCTTGTCGTTGAGGAGTACCTCAAACTGCCACAAGGCAAAGCTTGTCCCATCAAACTTAAGGACAGCTTGGTTGCTTTCTTGCTCGCTGGTTGCCATGTCTTGCTGCTGGAAGCGTGAATTCAAGCTTGCTTTGAACCCCTTAAAGGCATGGGCCCATGACCCTTTGTTCGGGCTGAGGGTGAGTGTGCACCCTAGAGGGTCCCTATCAATGGTTGGTTCACACCACCAACCGTTTTTGGAGAGGTCGAAACAGTGAAGGCAACTGGTTCCAAGGATGGCACAAAACTGGTCAGAGAGTGAGGCAATAGTTGTGGCCACAATTAACTGGAAATGAACACTTGTTCAAGGCCCACAAGTAGTGGAATTTTATAGCCACATATCTAAGCGTTCCACAACACCAAAGCATGCCAGATTTGGAGCTTCCTAGCCGATTCTATGGCTTCTAGAGTGCTCCTTGGTAGGCTATCATTTTCCCATCCAGGAAGGCATCCCTTCCCTCCACTAGAAGCTTATGCCCCTTCCTAGATTCCTCAGCTTGCTTCTAGTAGGAAGGAAGGTGTCCAAAGGACCAAGACACCTCTAGATGCCTTGTAGAACAAGTCACCCCTTCTTGAAGGTGTGCTCGCTTCCTAGACCCTCACCTGGCCTTATAGAAACTTAAAGAGGAACTCTAGCGGTTGAGCTAGCTTACTGGCATCTATTTTCCATCTCCCTTGAGGCAGGGCAGATTTTCATCTTGTGGGACTTGAACCCGGGCCCCCGCCTCTAGAGGTGGACACCAGTAACCACTAAGCCACTAAAAACTGTCTTTTTGGTGTTCCTTTTTGGAGTCACTCCTGCCATGGTGAGGAGCATCATCCCAACAACACAGTAGTCAGAAACACACTTGTCATGAACACAGTGGTCAGAAACACAGAGGGCAGAAACACATTGGTCAGAAACACACGGGTGAGAAACACACTAGTCCTAAACACACTGGTCAGAAACACAGTGGACAGAAACACAGCAGTCTAAAACACAGTGGTCAAAAACATAGTGGAGAGAAATACAGTGGTCAGAAAAACAGTGGTCAGAAACACACTGGTCAGAGGCACACTTGTGAGAAACACAGTGGTCAGAAACACGATGGTCAGGGACACACGGGTCAGAAACACAGCAGTCAGAAACACAGTGGTCAGAAACACAGTGGTCAGAAACACAGTGGTCAGTAACACAGTGGTCAGAAACACAGTGGTCAGAAATACACTGGTCAGAAACACACTAGTCAGAAACACAGTGGTCAGAAACACACTGGTCAGAAACACACTGGCCAGAAACACAGAGGTTTAAAACACAGTGGTCACAAACAGACCTGTCAGAAACACACTGGTCAGAAACAAAGTGGTTAGAAAGACATTGGTTAGAAACACAGAGGTCAGAAACACATTGGTCAGACACATAGTGGTCAGGAACACAGTGGTCAGAAACACAGTGGTCAGAGACACACTGGTCAGAAACACAATGGACAAAAAACACAGTGGTCAGAAACACAATGTTCAGGAACACAGTGGTCAGAAACACACTTGTCAAAAAGACAGTGGTCAGAAAGACAGTAGTCAGAAACACAGTTGTCAGAAACACGGTGGTCAGGAACACAGTGGTCAGAAACACATTGGTCAGAAACACAGTGGTCAGAAACACAGTGGTCAGAAACAAACTGGTCAGAAACACACTGGTTAGAAACACACTAGTCAAAAACACACTGGTCAGCAACACACTGGTCATAAACACACTGATCAGAAACACACTGGTCAGAAACACACAGGTGAAAGACACAGTGATCAGAAACACGGTGGTCAGAAACACAGTGGTCATAAACACAGTGGTCAGAAACACAGTGGTCAAAGACACTATGACCAGAAACACACAGGTCAGAAACCCACTGGTCATCAACACTGCGGTCAAAACACAGTGGTCACAAACACACTGAGCGGAAACACACTTGTCAGACACACAGTGGTCAGAAACACAGTGGTCAGAAACACTGTGGTCCGAAACACAGTGGTCAGAAACACAGTGGTCAGAAACACAATGGTCAGAAACACAGTGGTCAGAAACACAGTGGTCAGAAACACAATGGTCAGAAACACATTGGTCAGAAACACAGTGGTCATAAACACACTGGTCAGAAAAATAGTGGTCAGAATCACACTAGTAAGAAACACACTGGTCAGAAACACACTGGTGAGAAATACACTGGTCAGAAACACAGTGGTCAGAAACGCATCGGTCAGAAACACACTGGTCTAAAACACACTGGTCATAAACACACTGGTCAGAAACACAGTGGTCAGAAAACCGGTGGACAGAAACACAGTGGTCAGAAACACACTGGTCATAAACACAGTGGTCCGTAACACACTGGTCAGAAACACACTGGTCAGAAACACACTAGTCAGAAACACAGTGCTCAGAAACACAGTGGTCAGAAACACAATGCTCATAATCACACTGGTCAGAAACACAATGGTCAGAAACACAGTGGTCAAAAACACTTTGGTCAGAAACACAGTGGTCAGAAACACAGTGGTCAGAAACACAGTGGTTATAAACACAGTGGTCAGGAAGACACTGGTCAGAAACACAGTGGTCCGAAAAACAATGGTCAGAAACACAGTGGTCATAAACACAGTGGTCAGAAGCACAGTGGTCAGAAACACAATGTTCAGATACACACTGGTCAGAAACATAATGGTCAGAAACACAGTGGTCAGAAACACGGTGGTCAGAAACACAGTGGTCATAAACATAGTGGTCAGAAACACACTGGTCAGGAACACAGTGGTCAGAAACACAGTGGTTAGAAACAAACTGGTCGGAGGCACGATGGTCAGAAACACGGTCGTCATGAACACAGTGGTCAGAAACACGGTGGTGACAAACACAGTCGTCAGACACACAGTGGTCGGATTCACACTGGTCAGAAACACAGTGGTCAAAAACACAATGGTCAGAAACACAGGTGTCAGAAACACTGTGGTCCTAAATACACTGGTCGGAAACACAGTGGTCAGAAACACAGTGGTCAGAAAGACAGTGGTCAAAAGCCCAGTGGTCAGAACGAAACTGGTCAGAAACACAGTGGTCAGAGGCACATTGGTCAGAAACACAGTGGTCAGAAACACGGTGCTCAGAAACACAGTGGTCAAAAACACAGTGGTCATAAACACACTGGTCAGAAACACAGTGGTCATAAACTAAGTGATCAGAAACACAGTGGTCAGAAACACATCGGTCAGAAACACAGTGGTCACAAACACACTGGTCAGAAACACACTGGTTAGAAACACAGTGGTTTTAAGCACAGTGGTCACAAACACCGTGGTCAGAAACACACTGGTCACAAACACACGGGTCAGAAACACAGTGGTCAGAAACACTGTGGTCAGAAAGACACTGGTCAGAAACAGAGTGGTAAGAAACACACTGGTCAGAAACACGGTGGTCAGAAACATAGTGGTCGAAACACACTGGTCAGAAACACAGTGGTCAGAAACGCAGTGGTCACAAACACGACGGTCAGAAACACAGTGGTCAGAAACATAATGGTCACAAACACAGTGGTAAGAAACACAGTGGTCAGAAAGACAATGGTCAGAAACACACTGGTCAGAAACATACTGGTCAGAAACACAGTGGGCAGACATCCAATGGTCAGAAATACAATGGTCATAGCATAGTGGTCATAAACACACTGATCAGAAACACACTGGTCAGAAACACAGTGGTCGGAAACACAGTGGTCAGAAACACAGTGGTCAGAAACACACTGGTCAGAAACACACTGGTCAGAAACACACTCGTAAGAAACACACTGGTTAGAAATACACAGGTCAGAAACACATTGGTCAAAAACACTGTGGTCAGAAACACAGTGGTCAGAAATACACTGGTCAGAAACACTATGACCAGAAACACAGTTGTCAGAAACACACTGGTCAGAAACACAGTGGTCAGAAACACACTGGTCAGAAACACAGTGGTCAGAAACACA
>SZWC01000160.1:540554-558996 GCA_023375785.1 Penium margaritaceum | reverse complement strand
CTCCGCAACCAGTTCGCACCACTCCGCAACCAGTTTGCACCACACCGCAACCATTTTGCACCACTCTGCAATCAGTTCGCACCACTCCGAAACCAGTTTGCACCACTCCGCAACCAGTTTGTACCACTCCGCAACCAGTTCGCCCCTCTCTGCAACCAGTTTGCACCACTCCGCAACCAGTTCGCACCACTGTGCAACCAGTTCGCACCACCCCAACAACCATTTCGTACCACTCCCCAACCCGTTCGCACCACTCCGCAACCAGATCACATGATTCCGCAACCAGTTCATACCACTCCGCACCCAGTTCACACCATTCCACAACCAGTTCGCACCACTCCACGACGACTTTGTAGCACTCCACAACCAGTTTGTTCCACTCCGCAACCAGTTTCCTCCGCAACCCGTTCGCACCACTCCACAACCAGTTCACTCCACTCCGCAACCCGTTTGTACCACTCCGCAACTACTTTGCACCACTCCGCAACCAGCTGGGACCATTCCCCAACCAGTACACCACTTCGCACGCAGTTGGCACCACTCCGGAACTAGTTCGCACCACTTTGCAACCACTTCGCACCACTCCACAACCAGTTGGCACCACTCCGCAACCAGTTTGCACCACCCCACAACAAGTTCGCACCACTCCGCAACCAGTACGTACCACTCGGCAGCCAGTACGCACCACTCCCCAACTAGCTCGCACCTCTCCGAACCAGTTCTCACCACTCTGCATCCAATGAGCACCAATCCACAACCTGTTCACACCACTCCGCGACCAGTTCGCACCACTCCGCAACCAGTTTTCACCACTATGTGACCAGTTTGTACCGCTCCGTAACTAGTTTGCACCACTCCTTAACCAGTTTGCATAACTCCGCAACAAGTTTGCACCAATGCACAACCATTTTGCACCACTCCGCCACCACTTTGAACTACTGCGCATCCAGTTGACCACTCCGCAACCAGTTCACACCACTCCAGACCCAGTCCACACTGCTCTGCAACCAGTTCGCACCACTCCACAACCCGTTTGCACCACTCCGCAACCAGTTCGCACCACTCCGCAACCAGTTCCCACCATTCCGCAACCAGTTCGCACCACTCCACAACCAGTTTGCACCATTCCGCAACCTGTTTGCACCACTCCGCAACCAGTTGGCACCGCTCTGCAACCAATTTGCACCACTCCACAACCAGTTCTCACCACTCTGCAACCAGTTTGCACCTCTCCAGAACCAGTTCTCACCACTCTGCGACCAGTTTGCACCACTCTGTAACCAGGTCGCACCACTCCGCAACAAGTGCGCACCACACTGCAACCTGCGCACACCACTATGAAACCAGTTTGCACCACTCAGCAACCCGTCTGCACCACTCCGCATCCAGTTCGTACCACTCCGCACCCTGTTCGCACCACTCGGCAACCAGTTTGCACCACTATGCAACCAGTTCGCACCACGCCGCGACATGTTTGCACCACTCCGCAACCAAGTTGCAATACTTCGCAACCAGTTTGCGCCACTCCGCAACCAGGGAACCAATCCACAACCAGTTCGCACCACTCTGTATTCAATTCGTACCACTCTGCAACCAGTTTGCACCACTCCGCAACCAATTTGCAACACTCCGCAACCAGTTCCCACCCCTCCGCAACCAGGTTGCGCCACTCCGCAACCAGTTCACACCTCTATACAACCAGTTCGCACCACTCCGCAACTAGTTTGCACCACTCCGCAACCAGTTCGCACCACTCCGCAACCAGTTCGCACCACTCCGCAACCAGTTCTCACCACTCTGCAGCCAGTTTGCAGCTCTCTGTAACCAGTTNCGCTGTATTTCTGACCGCTATGTTTCTGACTACTGTGTTTCTGACTACTGTGTTCCTGACCAGTTTATTTCTGACCACCATGTTTCTGACGACTGTGTTTCTGACCAGTGTGTTTCTGACCAGTGTGTTTCTGACCAGTGTGCTTCTGACCACTGTGTTTCTGACCACTGTGTTTCTGACCACTGTGCCTCTGACCAGTGAGTTTCTGACCAGTGTGTTTCTGACCATTGTGTTTCTGAGCACTGTGTTTCTGACGACCGTGTTTTTAACCACTGTGTTTCTGACCAGTGTGTTTCTGACCAATGTGTTTCTGACCGGTGTGTTTCAGACCAGTGTTTTGGTGACCACTGTGTCTCCGACCACTGTGTTTCTGACCACTGTGTTTCTGACCACTGTGTTTCTGACTAGTGTGTTTGTGACCACTGTGTGTCTGACTACTGTGTTTCTGACCCGTGTGTTTATGAACACTGTGTTTCTTACCACTATGTTTCTGACCACTGTGTTTGTGACTAGTTTGTTCCTGACCACTGTGTTTGTGACTAGTGTCCTTCTGACCACTGTGTTTCTGACTAGTGTGTTTATGACCACTCTGTTTCTGACAACTGTGTTTATGACCACTGTGTTTCTGACCAGTGGGTTTCTGACCAGTGTGTTTCTAACCAGTGTGTTTTTCACCAGTGTGTTTCTTACCACTGTGTTTCTGACAAGAGTGTTTATGACCACTGTGTTTCCGACCACTGTGTTTCAGAACACTGTATTTCTGACCAGTGTATTTCTGACCACTGTGTTTCTGACCACCGTGTTTCTGACAACTGTGTTTCTGGCCAGTGTGTTTCTTACCACTCTGTTTCTGACCACTGTGTTTCAGAACACAGTATTTCTGACCAGTGTGTTTTTGACCACTGTGTTGCTGACCAGTGTGTTTCTGATCACCGTGTTTCTGACCACTGTGTTTCTAACGAGTGTGTTTATGACCACTGTGTTTCTGACCATTTTGTTTCTGACCGCTGTATTTCTGACCAGTGTGGTTCTGACCACGGTGTTTCTAACCGGTGTGTTTATGACCACTATGTTTCTGACCACTGTATTTTTGACCGGTGTGTTTCTGACCAGTGTGTTGTTGACCAGTGTGTTTCTGACCAGTGTGTTTCTGACCACAGTTTGCACCACTCCGCAACCAGTTTGCACCACTCTGCATCCAGTTGGCACCACTCCGCAAGCAGTTTGCATCACTCCGCAACCAATTCGCACCACTCCACCACCAGTTCGCACTACTCCACAACCTGTTCGCACCATTTCGCAACCCGTTCGCACCAATCCGCAGCCAGTTCACATCACTCCGCGACAGATTTGCACCACTCCGCAACCAGTTCACACCACTTCGCAACCAGTTCGCACCACTCCGTAACCAGTACGCACCACTCCGCAACCAGTTCCCACCACTCCGCAACCAGGTCGCACCACTTCGCAACCAGTTCGCACCACTCCGTAACCAGTACGCACCACTCCGCAACCAGTTTGCACCACTCTGCATCCAGTTGGCACCACTCCGCAAGCAGTTTGCATCACTCCGCAACCAATTCGCAGCACTGTGCAACAAGTTCGCACTGCTCATCAACCAGTTCACAGCACTGCACAACCAGATTGCACCACTCCGCAACCAGTTTGCACCACTCCGCAACCAGTTCACAACACTTCGCAACCCGTTCGCACCACTCTACAACCAATTTGCACCACTCCGCAACCAGTTTGCACAACTGCACAACCAGGGCACAACTCCACAACCAGTTCGCACCACTTCACAACCAGTTCGTACCACTCTTTAACCAGTTCGCACCACTCCACAACCAGTTCCCACCACTCTGCAACCGGTTCGCACCACTCCGCAACCAGTTCCCACCACTCCGCAACCAGGTCGCACCACTTCGCAACCAGTTCGCACCACTCAAAAACTAGTTCACACCACTATGCAACCAGTTTGTACCACTCCGCAGCCAGTTTTTACCACTTCGCAGCCAGTTCGCACCACCCCGCAACCAGTTTGCACCAGTCCGCAACCACTTCGCACCACTCCGCAAGGAGTTCGCACCACTCCACAACCTGTCCGCACCACTCCGCAACCAGTTCGCACCACTCCGCAACCAGTTCGCCCCTCTCCGCAACCAGTTCGCACCACTCCGCAACCAGTTCGCCCCTCTCCGCAACCAGTTCGCACCACTCCGCAACCAGTTCGCCCCTCTCCGCAACCAGTTCGCACCACTCCGCAACCAGTTCGCCCCTCTCCGCAACCAGTTCGCACCACTCCGCAACCAGTTCGCCCCTCTCCGCAACCAGTTCGCACCACTCCGCAACCAGTTCGCCCCTCTCCGCAACCAGTTCGCACCACTCCGCAACCAGTTCGCCCCTCTCCGCAACCAGTTCGCACCACTCCGCAACCAGTTCGCCCCTCTCCGCAACCAGTTCGCACCACTCCGCAACCAGTTCGCCCCTCTCCGCAACCAGTTCGCACCACTCCGCAACCAGTTCGCCCCTCTCCGCAACCAGTTCGCACCACTCCGCAACCAGTTCGCCCCTCTCCGCAACCAGTTCGCACCACTCCGCAACCAGTTCGCCCCTCTCCGCAACCAGTTCGCACCACTCCGCAACCAGTTCGCCCCTCTCCGCAACCAGTTCGCACCACTCCGCAACCAGTTCGCCCCTCTCCGCAACCAGTTCGCACCACTCCGCAACCAGTTCGCCCCTCTCCGCAACCAGTTCGCACCACTCCGCAACCAGTTCGCCCCTCTCCGCAACCAGTTCGCACCACTCCGCAACCAGTTCGCCCCTCTCCGCAACCAGTTCGCACCACTCCGCAACCAGTTCGCCCCTCTCCGCAACCAGTTCGCACCACTCCGCAACCAGTTCGCCCCTCTCCGCAACCAGTTCGCACCACTCCGCAACCAGTTCGCCCCTCTCCGCAACCAGTTCGCACCACTCCGCAACCAGTTCGCCCCTCTCCGCAACCAGTTCGCACCACTCCGCAACCAGTTCGCCCCTCTCCGCAACCAGTTCGCACCACTCCGCAACCAGTTCGCCCCTCTCCGCAACCAGTTCGCACCACTCCGCAACCAGTTCGCCCCTCTCCGCAACCAGTTCGCACCACTCCGCAACCAGTTCGCCCCTCTCCGCAACCAGTTCGCACCACTCCGCAACCAGTTCGCCCCTCTCCGCAACCAGTTCGCACCACTCCGCAACCAGTTCGCCCCTCTCCGCAACCAGTTCGCACCACTCCGCAACCAGTTCGCCCCTCTCCGCAACCAGTTCGCACCACTCCGCAACCAGTTCGCCCCTCTCCGCAACCAGTTCGCACCACTCCGCAACCAGTTCGCCCCTCTCCGCAACCAGTTCGCACCACTCCGCAACCAGTTCGCCCCTCTCCGCAACCAGTTCGCACCACTCCGCAACCAGTTCGCCCCTCTCCGCAACCAGTTCGCACCACTCCGCAACCAGTTCGCCCCTCTCCGCAACCAGTTCGCACCACTCCGCAACCAGTTCGCCCCTCTCCGCAACCAGTTCGCACCACTCCGCAACCAGTTCGCCCCTCTCCGCAACCAGTTCGCACCACTCCGCAACCAGTTCGCCCCTCTCCGCAACCAGTTCGCACCACTCCGCAACCAGTTCGCCCCTCTCCGCAACCAGTTCGCACCACTCCGCAACCAGTTCGCCCCTCTCCGCAACCAGTTCGCACCACTCCGCAACCAGTTCGCCCCTCTCCGCAACCAGTTCGCACCACTCCGCAACCAGTTCGCCCCTCTCCGCAACCAGTTCGCACCACTCCGCAACCAGTTCGCCCCTCTCCGCAACCAGTTCGCACCACTCCGCAACCAGTTCGCCCCTCTCCGCAACCAGTTCGCACCACTCCGCAACCAGTTCGCCCCTCTCCGCAACCAGTTCGCACCACTCCGCAACCAGTTCGCCCCTCTCCGCAACCAGTTCGCACCACTCCGCAACCAGTTCGCCCCTCTCCGCAACCAGTTCGCACCACTCCGCAACCAGTTCGCCCCTCTCCGCAACCAGTTCGCACCACTCCGCAACCAGTTCGGACCACTCCACAACCAGTTCGCACCACTGCGCAACCAGTTCGCACCACTCCACAACCAGTTCGCACCACTCCGTAACCAGTTCGCACCACTTTGCAACCAGTTCCAACCACTCCACAACTAGTTCGCACCACTCCGCAACCAGTTAAAACCAATCAACAACAAGTTCGCACCACTCCGTAACCAGTTCGCACCACTCCGCAACCAGTTCGCACCACTCCACAGCCAGTTCGCACCACTCCCCAACCAGATTGTACCACTCCGCAACTACTTCAAACCACATAGCAACCAGTTCGGACCATTCCCCAACCAGTTTGCACCACTCTACAACAAGTTGGAACCACTCTGCACACATTTGGCACCACTCCGGAACTAGTTCGCACCACTTTGCAACCACTTCGCACCATTGCGCAACCAGTTGGCACCACTCCGCAACCAGTTTGCACCAGTCCTCAACCAGTTTGCACCACTCCGCAACCAGTTTGCACCACTCCGCAACCGGTTTGCACCACTCCGCAACTAGTTCGCACCACTCCGCAACAAGTTCTCACCACTCCACAGCCAGTTTGAACCAATGTGCAACCACTTCGCAACACTGCAGCACCAGTTCGCACCACTCCGCAACCAGGTCGCACCACTCCGCAACCACTTTACACCACTCTGCAACAAGTTTGCACCACTCCACAACCAGTTTGAACAGCTTCGCAACCAGTTGGCACCACTCCGCAACCAGTTCGCACCACTCCGCAACCAGTTCACACCACTTCAGGACCAGTTCGCACCACTCCGCAACCAGTTCGCACCACATCGCGGCCAGTTCCCACCGAGCCCCGACCAGTTCGCACCACACCGCAACCATTTCGCACCACTCCACAACCATTTTGCACCACTCCGCAACCAGTTTGCACGACTGCGCAACCATTTGGCACCACTTTGCCACCAGTTCCAGCTACTCCGCATCCAGGTTGCACCACTCCGCAACCGTTTCACACCACTCCACAACCAGTTCGCACAACCCCACAACCCATTTGCACCACTCCGTTGCCAGTTCGCACCACTTTGCATCCAGTTCGCAACACTCCGCAACCAGTTCCGCCACTCCGCAACGAGTTCGACCATTCCGCAACCAGTTTGCACCACTGCGCAACCAGCTGGCAATGCTCTCCAAGGAGTTGGCATCACTCGGCAACCAGTTCCCACCACTCTGCAACCAGTTCGCACCACTCCGCAACCAGTTTGCACCACTTCGCAACTGGTTCGCACCAATCCGCAACCAGTTCACACCACTCTGCTACCAGTTGGCACCACTCCGCAACAAGTTTGCACCACTCCACAACCAGTTCGCACCACTCTGCGACAAGTTTGCACCACTCCGCAACCAGTTCGCACCACTCCGCAACCAGTTCGCACCACTCTGCAAGCGGTTGTACCACTTCGCAACCAGTTCGCACCACTCCGCGAGCATTTCGCACCACTCCACAACCAGTTCGCACCACTTTGCACCCAGTTCACACCACTCCACAACCAGTTTGGACCACTCCGCAGCCATTTCCCACCACTCCGCCAACAGTTCGAACAACTCCGCAACCAGTTGACCACTGCGCAACTTGTTCACACTTTTACGCACTTACACGCACTTACACATACTTACAGGCAGTTACACACACTTAGACGCACTTACACGTACTTACACGTACTTACACGCACTTACACGCACTTATACCAACGACACGTACTTACACGCACTTATATGCACTTACACACACATACACACACTTACACACACTTTCACGTATTGACACGCACATAACCACACATACACGCACTTACACAGACTTACACGTACTTACCCACACTTACACGCAATTAGACACACTTACACGCAGTTACATGCACTTACACACACTCACACGTACTTACACGCAGTTACATGCAGTTACACGCACTTACACGCACTTGCACGTACTTACACGTACGTATACATACTTACACGTACTTACACGTACTTACACGCACTTACACACACTTACACATACTTACACGCACTTACATACACTTACACACACCTACACATACGTACACACAGTTACACACACTTGCACGTACTTACACGTACTTACACACACTTACACACACTTACACGCACTTATACACACTTACACGTACTTACACGCACTTACATGCACATACATGCACTTACACACACGTACACACACTTACACATACTTACACGTACTTAACCACACGTACACGCACTTAGACGGACTTACACGTACTTATCCCCACTTACAGGCACTTACACGCACTTACACATACTTACACGCACTTACACGCACTTACACGTACTTAAACATACTTACACGTACTTACACGTAGTTACACGTACTTATATGTACTTACGCATACTTACACACACTTACACGCACTTATACATACTTACACACACTTACACGCATTTACACGCACTTACACGCAATTACACACACTTACACGCATTTACCCATACTTAACCGCAAGTACACGCACTTAAACGTACTTTCACGTACTTACACATACTTACACGCACTTACACGCACATGCACACACTTGCACATACTTACGCTTACTTACACACACATACATGCACTTACACGCACTCACACACACTTACACGCACTTACACATACTTACACGCACTCACACGCAATCACACACACTCACACGCACTTACACGAACTTTACACGCACTTATTCGCAGGCACATGCAGTTACACGCACTTACACGCACTTAACCACACATACACGCACTTACACGAACTTACACATACTTAAACGCACTTACACGTACTTACACGCACTTACACATACTTACACGCACTTACACGCACTTATCCTCACTTACCCGCATGTACACGCACTTCCACGCACTTACCCGTACTTATACACACTTACATACACTTACATGTACTTACATGCACTTACATGTACTCACACGCACTTGTACGTACTTTCACATACTTACACGCACTTACACACACTTACACGTACTTACGCATACTTATACACACGTATATGTACTTACACGCATGTACACATACTTATACGCACTTACACACACTTACAAGCACTTACACACACTTACATATGCTTACACACACTTATATGCACTTACACGCACTTACACGCACCTACACACAGTTACATGTACTTGCGTGCACTTACACGCACTTCTACGCACTTACACGTACTTACACACAATTACATGCACTTACATGCACTTACATGCACTTACACGTATTCACACGTACTTACACGAACGTACACATACTTACACACACTTACACGTACTTACATGCACTTGCACGCTGTTAAATGCACTTATACGTACTTATATGCACTTACATGCACTTACACGTACTTACACGCAGTTAAATGCAGTTGCACGCACTTACACATACTTGCACATACTTACACGTACTTATACGTACTTACATGCACTTACACGCACTTACACACACTTACACACGCTTACATGCACTTCCACGTACTTACACGTACTTACACGTAGTTACACACACTTATACGTACTTACAGGTACTTACACGTACTTACATACACTTAGACACACGTATACACACTTACACATACTTACACGCGCTTATACGTACTTACACACATTTACACACACTTACACACACTTACACGCACTTACACGCACTTAACCACACGTACACTAACTTACGCAGACTTACACATACTTACCCACACTTACAAATACTTACACGCACTTACACCCACTTACATATAATTACACGTACGTACACACACTTAGACGCACTTACATGCACTTACATGCACATAGACACAGTAACACGTACTTACATGCACTTACGCGCACTTACACACACTTACACACACTTACAGACACTTACACATAGTTACACGTACCTACACGCACTTACACGCACTTCCACACAATTACACACACTTACACACATTTACCCACACTTACCTGTACGTACACGCACTTACACGTACTTACCCGTACTTACACGCACTTACACACACTTATACGCACTTACACGTACTTACACATACTTACACGCAGTTAAACGCAGTTACACGAACTTACACGCACTTGCACGTCCTTACACGTAGTTATATGTACTTACACGTACTTACCATCACACACTTACACGCACTTACACACACTTATATGCGCTTACACGCACTAACACGCACTTACACGTACTTATACGCAGTTACACACACATACACGCACTTATACCTACTTACACATACTTACACATACTTACACGCACTTATACACACTTACACCTACTAACACACACTTACATGCACTTACACGCACCTACAGACACTTACACGCACTTACACGCACTGACCCACACTTAACCACACATACACACACTTACACAGACTTACACGTACATACCCACACTTACATGCACTTACACGCAAATACACACACTTACACGCAGTTACATGCACTTATACGCACTTATACGCACTTGTACGCACTTACACGTACTTATACGCAGTTACCCGCAGTTACACGCACTTACACGCACTTACATGCACTTATACGCACTTATACGCACTTACACGTACTTATACGCAGTTACACACACATACACGCACTTATACGTACTTACACATACTTACACATACTTACGCATACTTACACACACTTATATGCACTTATACGCACTTATACGCACTTACACGTACTTATACGCAGTTACACACACATACACGCACTTATACGTACTTACACATACTTACACATACTTACGCATACTTACACACACTTATATGCACTTATACGCACTTATACGCACTTACACGTACTTATACGCAGTTACACACACATACACGCACTTATACGTACTTACACATACTTACACATACTTACGCATACTTACACACACTTATATGCACTTATACGCACTTATACGCACTTACACGTACTTATACGCAGTTACCCGCAGTTACACGCACTTACACGCACTTGCACATACTTACACCTACTTATACGTAATTACACATACTTACACGTACTTACATACACTTACACGCACTTACATACACTTACACGCGCTTACACACACTTATACACACTTACACACACTTACACATACTTACACAAAGTTACACACACTTACACGCACTTACACGTACTTACACACACTTACATGCACTTACACACACTTATACACACTTACACGTACTTACACACACTTATATGCACTTATACGCACTTACACACACTTACACACACTTACACGTACTTACATGCACTTAACCACACGTACACGCACTTAGACGGAATTAAACGTACTTACCCCCACTTACACGCACTTACACATACTTACACGCACTAACACACACTTACACGCACTTCCACGCACTTAAACATACCTTCACGTACTTACATGTAGTTACACGCACTTACATGCACTTACACATACTTACACACACTTACACGCACTTATACACACTTACACACACTTACACGTACTTACACGCACTTACACACAATTACACACACTAACACGCATTTACCCGTACTTACCCGCACGTACACGCACTTACACGCACTTACACGTACTTACACGCAGTTACGCATACTTACATGCACTTAAACACACTTGCACGTACTTATGCGTACTTACACACACTTATATGCACTTATACGTACTTACACACACCTACACGTACATACTTGTACTTACACGCACTCACACGCACTCAAACACACTCACACACACTTGCACAAACTTAGACGCACTTATTCACACATACACGCACTTACACGCACTTACACGCACTTACCCACACTAACACGCACTTACACGCACTTACACACACTTACACACACTTATCCTCGCTTATCCACACGTACACGCACTTCCACGTATTTACCCATACTTACATACACTTTCACACACTTACATGTACTTACACGCACTTAAACATACTTACACGTACTTGTACATACTTACACACACTTACACGCACTTACACATACTTACACATACTTACGCATACTTACACACACTTACACACACTTATCCTCGCTTATCCACACGTACACGCACTTCCACGTATTTACCCATACTTACATACACTTTCACACACTTACATGTACTTACACGCACTTAAACATACTTACACGTACTTGTACATACTTACACACACTTACACGCACTTACACATACTTACACATACTTACGCATACTTACACACACTTATATGTACTTACACGCACTTACACGCACTTACACACACATAAACGTACTTACAAGTACTTACACACACTTACACGCACTTACACACACTTCTACACACTTACACGCACTTATACGCACTTACATACACTTACACGCATTTACACACACTTAGACGCACTTACAAGCACTTACACACACTTACACGCACTTACACACACTTATACACACTTACACGCAGTTACACGCACTTACACATATTTACATGCACTTACACACACTTTCACGCACTTACACGTACTTACACACATTTACACGCTCTTACCCTCACTTACCCGTACGTACACACACTTCCACGCACTTACCCATCCTTACACGCACTTACACACCCTTACAGGTACTTACACACACGTACACGCACTTACACGTACTTACACACACTTGCACGTACTTACACACAGTTACACACACTTACGCGTACATACATACACCAATATATACTTACACGCATTTTCACGCACTTACACGTACTTACACCCACTTACACACAATTACACACACTTACACGCACACTTACACACACTTAGACGCACTTACATGCACTTACACGCACTTACACGCACATATATGCACCTACACACACTTACACGCACTTACACATACTTACACGCACTTACACGTACTTACCCGCACGTACACGCACTTACACGTACATAACCGAACTTACACGCACTTACACGCACATACACATACTTACACGCACTTATATGCACTTACACACACGCGCACTTACACGAACTTATACACACTCACACGTACTCACATGCACTCACATGTACTCACACGTACATACATGCATTTACACGCACTTACACGTACTTACACGCACTTAAACGCACTTACACGCACTTACATGCACATACACGCACTTACCCTCACTTACCCACATGTACACGTACTTCCACGCACTTACCCGTACTTACACACTTGAAGACATTTACATGTATTTACACGCACTTGCACGCACTTACACACACTTACACGCACTTACACACATTTACACTCACTTACGCATACTTACACACGCGTATATGTACTTACATGCACTTGTCCATACTTACACGCACTTTCACACACTTACAAGCACTTACACACACTTACACGCACCTACACACACTTATACGCACTTACATGCACTTACACGCACCTACACACAGCTACACATACTTGCACGCACTTACACATACTTACACGCAGTTACATGCACTTACGTGCACGTAGATGAACTTACACGTACTTACACGCACTTACAAGCACTAACACACACTTACACGCACTTACACGTACTTACACGCACTTACATGTAGTTACATGCACTTATACGCACTTATATGTACTTACACACACTTACACGTACTTACACACAGTTACACGCAGTTACACGCACTTACACGGACTTGCACGTACTTACACGTACTTCTACGTACTTACACGTACTTACACATACTTACACACACATACACGCACTTACACACACTTACATGTGGTTACATGCACTTCCACATACTTACACAAACTTACACGTAGTTCCACACACTTACACGCACTTACTTGTACTTACACGCACTTACAGACACTTACACGTACTTACACACACTTTCACGCACCACATGTACATGCACGTACACGGACTTACACGTACGTACCCACACTTACACGCATTTAGACGTACTTACACCCACTTACATGTACTTACACACACTTACACGCACTTACACGCACTTACACGCACTTATACGCACTTACACGCAGTTACACGCACTTACATGCACATACCTGCACTTACACACACTTACACGCACTTATACACACTTACACATACTTACACGCACTTACACGCACTTACACGCACTTATACGCAAGTACACACACTTAAACACATTTACCCGCACTTACCTATGTGTACACGCACTTACACGTACTTACCCATACTTACATGCACTAATACGTATTTACACGTACTTACACACACTTACACGCACATACACGTACTTACACGTACTTACACGTACTTACACGCACTTACACTCACTTGCACACACTTACGTGTACTTACACATACGTACATGCACTTACACACAGATACACACACTTACACGCACTTACACACCATTACATGCACTTACATATACTTACATGCACTTACACGTACTTACACGCACTTCCATGCACTTACACGCACTTGCACACACTTACACGCACATACACGCACATACACACACTTACACACACTTACACGTACTTACCCACACTCACACGCACTTACACACACTTATGCAAACTTATACACAGTTACACGCACTAACACGTTCTCACATGCACTTACATGCACTTACACGCACTTACACGCACTTACACGCACTTATATGCACTCACACACACTCACACGCACTCACAGGCACTCACGCGCACTTACACAAACTTACACACACATACCCAAACGTATACGCACTTACACATACTTAGACACACGTACCCACACTTACACGCACTTACACGCACTTACATGTACTTACACGTACCTACATGCACTTACACGCACTTACACGCACTTACACGCACTTACACGCACTTACCCTTGCTTACCCGCACGTACAAACACTTCTACGCACTTACCTGCATTTACATGTGCTTACACACACTTACACGCACTTATACACACTTACACGCACTTACATGCACTTACACGCACTTACACACACGTACACGCACTCACCGTACTTTACACGCACTTACACGCACTTATACGCACTTACCTGCACTTACATGTGCTTACACACACTTACACGCACTTATACACACTTACACGCACTTACATGCACTTACACGCACTTACACACACGTACACGCACTCACACACACTTACACGCACTTACGCGTACTTACACACACTTATATGTACTTACATGCACTCACACGCACTCACACGCACTTACATGCACTTACACGCATTTACACGTACTTACACGCACTTACACGTACTTACACACACTTATATGCACTTACATGTACTTACACGCACTTACACGCAGTTACATGCACTTACACGCACTTACACGTACTTACACACACTTATATGCACTTACATGTACTTACACGCACTTACACGCAGTTACATGCACTTACACGCACTTATACGCACTTACACGTAACTACACATACTTATACGCAGTTACGCGCAGTTACATACACTTACACACACTTGCACGCACTTATACGTACAGATACGTACTTACACGTACATACACATACTTTCACACACTTACACGCACTTACACATACTTTCACGCGCTTACACGCACTTACTCACACTTACACATACTAACACGTAGTTACACACACTTACATGCACTTACACGTACTTACACGCACTTACACGCGCTTATACGCACTTATACACGCTTACACGAACTTACACGCACTTACACATACTTACACGCACTTACATACACTTACACGCACTTATACACATTTACGTGTACTTACACGCACTTACACGCACTTACGCGCACTTACGCGCATGTACGCGTACTTCAACACCCATATACGCACTTGCACATACTTACACGCACTTACACGCACTTACATGCACGTACACGCACGTACATGCACTTACATGCATTTACACGTACTTACACATACTTACACGCACTTCCACGTACTTACTCACACTTACTCACACTTACACACACTTACACGCATTTACACGCACTTACACACACTTACATGCACTTACACGCACTTACACGTACTTACACACACATAAGCACACCTACACGCACTTACACACACTTATATGCACTTACACGCACTTACACACACTTACACGCACTTACACGCACTTGGACACGCTTACACGTACTTCTACGTACTTATACGTACTTACACGCACTTACACGCACATACACACACTTACAAGCACTTACACGCATGTACACGTAGTTACACATAGTTACACGTAGTTACATGCAGTTAAACGTAGTTATACATACTTACACGGACTTACAAGCATTTACACGCACTTACACGTACTTACACGCAGTTACACGCGCTTACACGCAGTTACACGTTCTTAAATGCACTTATGCATTCTTACACACCTTTATACACACTTACACAAACTTACATGCACGTACATGCACATACACGCACTTACACAAACTTACAAAAACTTATACGCACTTACACGTACTTACACGTACTTACACAAACTTACACACACTTACACATACTTACACACACTTATACACACTTACACGCACTTAAACGTACTTACACGCACTGACACATACTTACAAGTACTTACATGCACTTACACGTACTTACATGCACTTACAGGCACTTACACGTACTTACACACACTTACATGCACTTATACGCACTTACACACACTTATATGCACTTATACGCACTTACACACACTTACACGTACTTACATGCACTTACACATACTTACACGCACTTATACACACTTACACGCACTTAAACGTACTTACACGCACTGACACATACTTACAAGTACTTACATGCACTTACACGTACTTACATGCACTTACAGGCACTTACACGTACTTACACGCACTTGTATGCACATACACATATGTACACGCACGTACATGCCCTTACATGCACTTACACACAGTTACGCACAGTTACACGCACTGAAACGCACTTACACATACTTACACGTACTTACTTGCACTTACACGCACTTGCACACACTTACTCGCACTTATACGCATTTACACGCACTTACACGCACTTACACACTCTCAAACGCACTTAGAGACACTTATACGTGCTTACACGCACTTAGATGCACTTACACGCACTTACACGCACTTACACGCACTTACACGCACTTACACTTACTTGCACACACTTGCATGTACTTACACACACTTACATGCAGTTACATACACTTACATGCACTTACGTACACTTACACACACTTACACGCACTTACACGTACTTACATGCACTTACACATACTTATACGCACTTATACAAACTTACACATACTTAAACGCACTTACGTGCACTTGCGCACACTTACACGCACATTCACGTAGTTACACGTAGTTACACGCACTTACACGCACTTACACGTACATACATGCACTTACACGCACTTACACAGAGCTACACACACTTACACACACTTACACGCACATATATATACTTACACGCACGTATATGTGCTTACACACACTAACGCACTCTTACACGTACATACAAGGACTTACACACACTTTTGCACACTTGTACGCACTTACAAGCACTTAGACACACTTACACGCAGTTACACGCACTTACACGTATTTACAGGCACTTACACACACTTAACACGTACTTACACGCACTTACACACACTTACACGCACTTACATGCACTTATATATCCTTACACGCACTTACACGCAATAACACGCACTTACACGTACTTACATGCACTTCCACGTACTTGTACACAATTACCCGCACTTACACGCACTTACACACACTTACACACACACTTACACGCACTTACACGCACTTACACGTACTTACACACACTTACATGCACTTACACGCACTTACATGCACTTACACACACTCACATGCATTTACACGTACTTACACGCACTTACACGTACTTACATGCACTTACATGCACTTACACACACTTACACGTACTTACACACACTTACACGCACTTATATATACCTACACACACTTATACACTATTACATACACTTAAACGCACTTACACGTACTTACACGCAGTTACACGTACTTACACATGCTTACACACACTTATACACACTTACACACATTTACACGCACTTACATATACTTGCACGTACTTACACGCACTTATATGCACTTACATGCACTTACATGTACTTTCACGCACTTACACGCACTTATATGTACTTACACACACTTACACAAACTTACACGCACTTATACGCACTTACAGGCACTTACACACACTTACACGTATTTACACGTACTAAAACACACTTACACGCACTTACACGCACTTACACACACTTACACGCACTTACAGGCACTTTCACGCACTTACACGTACTTACACACACTTACACGCACATACACACACTTACATGCAGTTACACGTACTTACACGCACTTTTACGTACTTACACGCACTTACACGCACTTGCACACACTTAGACGCACTTATACGCACTAACACGTACTTACACATTCTTAAACGTTCTTACACGCAGCTAATTG
>SZWC01000160.1:472609-529091 GCA_023375785.1 Penium margaritaceum | reverse complement strand
GGTGTAAGTGCGTATAAGTGTGTGTAAGTGTGTGTAAGTGCCTATCAGTGCTTGTAACTGCATGTAAGTACATGTAAGTGCGTGTAAGTGCGTGTAAGTACATGTAAGTGTGTGTAAGTGCGTGTAAGTATGTGTATGTGCGTGTAAGTGTGTATAAGTGCGTGTAATTGGTGTAAGTAGGTGTAAGTGCGTGTAAGTTTGTGTAAGTGCATATAAATGTGTGTACGAAAGCGTAAGTGCGTGTAAGTGCGTGTAAGTGCATGTAATTGTATGTAAGTGCGTTTACGTGCATGTAACTGCGTGTAACTGCATGTAAGTGTGTGGAAGTGCGTGTAAGTATGTATAAGTGTGTATAAGTACGTGTAAGTACGTGTAACTGCGTGTAACTGCGTGTAACTACATGTAAGTATGTGTAAGTACGTGTAAGTATGTGTAAGTGCGTATAAGTGCGTGTAAGTGCATATAAGTACGTGTAAGGACGTGTAAGTGCGTACAAGTACGTGTAAGTGCATGTAAGTACGTGTAAGTGCGTGTAAGTGCATGTAAGTGCGTGTAAGTGCGTGTAAGTGTGTTTAAGTGTGTATGAGTATGTGTAAGTGCGTGTAAGTGCATGTACATGCGTGTAAGTGTGTGTAAGTGCGTGTAAGTATGTGTAAGTGTGTGTACGTGCATTTTAGTGCGTGTAAGTGTGTGTACGTGCGTGTAAGTGCATGTAAGTACGTGTCCGTGCGTGTACGTGCGTGTAAGTACGTGTAAGTGTGTGTAAGTACGTGTATGTGTAAGTGCGTGTAAGTGCGTGTAAGTGTACGTAAGGGCATGTAAGTGTGTGTAAGTGCACGTAAGTGCGTATAAGTGTGTGTGTGTGTGTGTGTAAGTTGTGAAAGTGTGTGTAAGTGCGTGTAAGTGTGTGTTAGTGTGTGTAAGTACGTGTAAGTGCGTGTACATGCGTGTTTGTGCGTATAAGTGCGTGTAAGTGCGTGTAAGTACGTGTAAGTAAGTGTAAGTGCATGTAAGTGCGCGTAAGTATGTATAAGTACGTGTAAGTACGTGTAAGTGCGTATAAGTGCACGTTAGTGGGTATATGTGTGTGTTAGTATGTGTAAGTGTGTGTAAGTGCGTGTAAGTGTGTGTACGTGCGTGTATGTATATGTAAGTACGCGTAAGTGCGTGTAAGTGCGTGTAAGTACGGGTAAGTATGTCTAAGTGCGTGTAAGTGTGAGTAAGTGCGTGTAAGTACGTGCAAGTGTGTACAAGTGTGTGTAAGTGCGTGTAAGTGCGTGTGTGTGTAAGTGCATGTTAGTGTGTGTAAGTACGTGTAAGTGTGTGTAAGTGTGTGTAAGTGCGAGGAAGTGCGTGAAAATACGTGTAAGTACGTGTAAGTGCGTATAAGTGCGTGTAAGTACGTGTACGTATGTGTAAGAGCGTGTACGTGCATGTAAGTGAGTGTAAGTACGTGTAAGTTCTTGTAAGTGCGTGTAAGTGTGTGCAAGTGTGTGTAAGTGTGTGTAAGTACGCATATGTGCGTGTAAGTACGGATAAGTGCGTGTAAGTGCGTGTACGTGTGGGTAAGTGCGTGTAAGTGCGTGTAAGTGCGTGTATGTGCATGTAAGTGTGTATAAGTACATGTAAGTGCGTATAAGTGTGAGTAAGTGCACGTAAGTGCGTGTAAGTGCGTGTAAGTGTGTGTAAGTACCAGTAAGTGTGTGTAAGTGCGTGTAAGTGCGTGTAAGTGTGTGAAAGTGCGTGTAAGTGTGTGAAAATGTGGGTAAGTGTGTGTAAGTGTGTACAAGTGCGTGTACGTACGGGTAAGTATGTGTAAGTGCGTGTAAGTGCGTGTGAGTGCGTGTGAGTGCATGTGAATTCGTGTAAGTGCGTGTAAGTGTGTGTAAGTACATGTAAGTATGTGTAAGTGTGCGTAAGTGCATGTAAGTGCGTGTAAGTACAGGTAAGTACATGTAAGTGCATGTAAGTGTGTGTAAGTACGTGTAAGGACATGTAAGTGTGTGTAAGTGTGAGTAAGTACGTGTAAGTGCATGTAAGTGTGTGTAAGTACGTGCAAGTGCGTGTAAGTGTGTATATGTGCGTGTAAGTACATGTAAGTAAGTGAAAGTCCGTGTAATTGCGTGTACGTGTATGTAAGTATGTGAAAGTGTGCGTAAGTACGTGTAAGTACATATAAGTGCGTATAAGTGCATGTAGGTGCGTGTAAGTGCATGTACGCACGTGGAAGTGCGTATAAGTGCGTGTAAGTACCTGTAAGTACGTGTAAGTGCGTTTAAGTGCGTATAAGTGCATGTAAGTGCGTGTAAGCGTGTCTAAGTGTGCGTAAGTGCGTGTGAGTACGTGTAAGTGTTTGTAGGTGCATGTAAGTCCTTGTAAATGCACATAAGTGCGTGTTAGTGCGTGTAAGTGCATGTAAGTACATGTAAGTATGTGTATGTGCGTGTGAGTACGTGTAAGTGTGTGTGAGTGTTTCTAAGTACATGTAAGTGTATGTAAGTGCATATAAGTGTGTGTAAGTGTATGTAACTCTGTGTAAGTGCGTGTAAGTGCGGGTAAGTATGTATAAGTGTGTGTAAGTGTGTGTAAGTGTGTGTAATTGCGTGTAATTGCGTTTTAACATGTGTAAGTGCGTGTAAGTGCGTGTAAGTGTGTGTAAGTTTGTGTACGTGCATGTAAGTGTGTGCAAGTGTGTGTAAGTACGTATAAATGCATGTAACTGTGTGTAAGTGTGTGTAAGTGTGTGTAAGTGCATGTAAGTGTGTGTAAGTGCGTGTAAGTGCTTGTCAGTGCGTGTAAGTGCGTATACGTGCATATAAGTGTGTATAACTGCGTGTAAGTGTATGTAACTGCGTGCACGTGTGTGTCAGTGCGTGTAAGTCATATAACTGCGTATAAGAGTGTGTAAGTACATGTAAGTGTATGTAAGTATGTGTAAGGGTGTATAAGTGCGTCTAAGTACGTGAAAGTGCGTGTAAGTGTGTGTAAGTGTGTGTAAGTGCACGTGTGTGTAAGTGCGTGTAGGTGCGTATAACTGCGTGCACGTGTGTGTAAGTTTGTATAAGTATGTGTAACTGTGTGTAAGTGCAATTAACTGCGTCTAAGTGCCTATAAGTGCGTGTAAGTGTGTTTAAGTGCGTTTAAGTATGTGTATGTGTGTGCAAGTATGTGTAAGTGTGTGTAAGTACATATAAGTATGTGTAAGTGCGCGTAAGTGCATGTAAGTGCGTGTAAGTGTGTGTGAGTATGTCTAATTGAGTGTACGTTTGTGTAAGTACGTGCAAGTGCATGTAAGTACGTGTAAGTGCGTGTAAGTGCGTGTAAGTGCGTGTAAGTGCGTGTAAGTATGTGCAAGTTGATACCCCCAATTTCGCCGCGCACAATGCTACTTCCGCGCCTCCTAACTTCGCGTTTACCCTGTTGCGCGATTTTGCTGTTCCGCGACTCTGCTGCTCACTTCTCCGCTACCTCTCCTGGACTTTTGCGGATGCTTCGCACCTTTTAGATCCCAGTCGTAGGCAGTGCTCCGGGACTCCCTCCTTGCCTGCACGAGAGCCCGCCACCTCGTGGCCTCTCACACCTTCGCCCGCGGAACCCCGTTCCGCGGTCGTGTGCAAGGTTGCGGAGTCGCCAAGAGCACTCCTTGCCCGACTTGTACTCCTTGGTGACGACAACACTCAGTGGTATATTGGGTTGCTCTCTGGAGGGGTGGATTGAGCAGTAGGTTCCGCGCGCACCTAGAAGATATGAATTATGTGGAACAACTCCGCAGAGAGCACTGTCGCAAGTTCCTCAACTGGTGCGGGTCTTAATGGGTGGAGCGTGGGTGTGAACAAATACAAGCATTCGCGCGGATTGATGAGACAGAGGGACTCTTGAGCTCATGAGCGGGGAATAGACTTGCATTAACCCAAGTCATAAGAGATTAGACAAAGGGGAGGTAAGTTCGGTCATTCGCCAGATTCTACTAGTCCCTCCGCTACACTACTACNATATTGGGTTGCTCTCTGGAGGGGTGGATTGAGCAGTAGGTTCCGCGCGCACCTAGAAGATATGAATTATGTGGAACAACTCCGCAGAGAGCACTGTCGCAAGTTCCTCAACTGGTGCGGGTCTTAATGGGTGGAGCGTGGGTGTGAACAAATACAAGCATTCGCGCGGATTGATGAGACAGAGGGACTCTTGAGCTCATGAGCGGGGAATAGACTTGCATTAACCCAAGTCATAAGAGATTAGACAAAGGGGAGGTAAGTTCGGTCATTCGCCAGATTCTACTAGTCCCTCCGCTACACTACTACATTATATATCAACCAAAACTAGCTCTCTCAGACACCTCCCATCACTTCTTCCCTTATCTTGGACGTCGCGCGGCGCGCTACACGCACCGCGAGTCTTGTCCTTGACACACACAGACACACACTCTCTCTCTACACTACTATACTTCCTTGTTCTGCCACTTCATCTTCGTTTAGTCCGCGGCTTGAACACTCGTGGTCTTGTGTTTGTCCTTGAATCTTTGTCTTCGCGCGTTGCGTCCTCCCGGTCCTCCTGCTTTTTTATCGCTGCCCATCTTGAGTTCTCATTGGTCGAGCTTCCCCTTGACGCCTGGTCCTGCCGTCATGCATCTCTGCACGTCCGCTGTTCGGCCTTTCCGCGGCTCGACCCATGTTTCCTTCTCACCGCGGATTCTCATCCCAATCTTCCTTCCTTTCCTGTTCTTCCGCGGCCATTTTTGCCTCCTGGCGGCAACTTTTCCCGCCTCTTCTTCATTGCTTCTAGATTCCACGCCACCCCACGCTCTACCGCTATTCTATCGCGGGAGCCAGCATGCCTTGCGCGTTCTCCGTCACTCCGCGATTCCCCTGTTATCCACCTTCACGGTTCACTGGCCGCGAAACCTTTATTCCGCGGATGTGTGGATGGCGGTGACTTCTCCTCCGCGGATATGTCTTTTCCTCAGCGGAGATGCGGTGGATCCTCGCCTGACACTGATGCCCCCAACCCCCCTTTTCCAAGTCTTTGTCCCAGAGTCACCTTATTGCAACAGGCGAATGAGCTTTCCTTGGGGAGGCGGCCGCTACCGCTGTTGACGAGGGCGGCAGTAGGTTTCCACCTCTCCACCTTCACGCCAGTACCACGTGGAGCATCCTTGATGCACATACAGCTGGCAACCCTCACACCAGGCTCCGCCGGTGATATCTTCCGCGCCCAGTCTCTTCTTGCAGGTAGAGCAGTGGCGGACTCGTTCGTAGGTCCTGTAGCTGATGCAGCGGTACACCGTCAGCCCCTCCTCATTCTGGCACACCTCTGTGACGCACTATACATGGGCCCATCCTCCGCAGTGCTCACAACGGCACGCTATGCATGTGACAACCCCCATACATCTGTCTACGCAGCACTGCAGTCCAGAGTTCTCCACACTGAGTTTGCTTTTCAAGGCCGTGCCAAGCATTGGTGGCCCGTCCATACTCCCTCCTTGCCCCTCTTGCCACACCGCAGATGACACATTTTCAAGCACATGCCACATCCCTTGGCGAACTCCGCCATCCCTTCAAGGCAGGCTGCACAAGCAGGTTCTCGGGTCTCCGCGATGAAGCTCAGGTAGCAGTCTGCCTCGAGGAGCTCATTGCCCACACATTGGTGGCATTGGCCCTTGTAGGCGGAGTTTCCGGTCACCAGGCATTCGCGGTGCGCCAACCTTGTGTAGACAACACATTTTCCCCGTCCAGCACGGTCTTTAGGCATGTAGGGCATGCCGCGGATTGGTGTCCTTCCATTCCCGGTTCTTCCTCTTCCTCTTATTCTTCCTCTTCCTCTCCCTCATTCACTCGCGGTGCACTGCAAACGCCTCGTTGCCTCTCGACCTCCTCTTTGCACCTCCTGCACACAGCAGCCTCGCTTCGCCCTCCGCGCCCATCACGAGGTGGGGCCAAGCAACCGGTGCAGATCTTGTGCAGGCATCCGCCACAGTCCTGCACCTTCACTCCCCACCACTGGCCGCATTGAGCGCATTTCTTTTCTTCCAGTTCCCTTCCCCTTTTCTCTTCCAACGAGACCCGTCCCTCTGCCTGCCACTGCCTCATTGTGGCCCCAAAAACGGAGCGTGGACCTCTCTTTTGATGTGGAGGCCCTTCTTCCTTCTCTTCCTCTTCCTCCTCCTCCTCGGGGTCCCATCTCTCGCGGGGCGGCGCTCCCCCAGCGCCGGGTCCTGCTCCCTCTTCCTCATCCCTTTTCTTCGCGGCCTCTTGTTCAGCGGCCTCCTTCAGGCATTGCAGGCAGGTTTGTATTCGTCCAATGCAGGTGTTGGATGCTCTGCCAGCTTACTGATGCGCTGGATTCCCGCATACCCGGCACACCACTTTTAGGAGTGGTTCCGCAGGGAGGTTTTCTCCGCACCACACACACGGGCCCATGTAGTCAGCCAGGACCTTTGGGCTCATTGGCACCCTCGTCTGCGGTGGTCCTCTCTAGAGTGGCTGCAGGGATACTCCCGCTGGGGTCCGCTCGGGTTGTGATCTGGATCTGCCTTCAGGCCCCTCCTTTCCTTGGTCCCGCTACTTTCCCTGCTCATGCCTTTTCTCCCCTTGCTGCTCCTGCTGTTGCTCCCGCCTCCACGGCTCGCGTTGTTGTTCCTTCCGCACCTCCTCCGCGGCAAGTTCGCGGACATCGGATTCCTCCTCCTCAATCTCCTCTGGCTCCTGACTCCATTCCTACTCCTACTGCCACACTTGTCTCTCACAGACATCCAGCACCTCCCACGCTCTCCATCCTCGCAAACCTTTCCGCTTCGCCAGGGGTGGTAGGCGACGTCCTGTCCCGGGGATGTGCGTTTGCCATGCGCGTGGCAGCAGCACAGTTGCGTGGCCGGATAACTACAGTCGCTGGATCCTTCCGGTCCTTCCAGCCACACCTGCCCTGCCTGCACACTAGCCATTCGGTACACCTCCCGCGGCTCCCCTGCCTCTCTCCCCGCACTGGGGAAGGGGCGAAGATACACCAGATGACCCTCCTTGATGAGCCCATTGTTAAGTCGTCGGTTTGCCGCGTCACATCCGCTCTAGGCTGATACGCAGCCCCTCAGCCGCGCCTCTGCCCGCATGGCCTTGGTCCGCTCGCAACGCTCACGGAACCACTCCGTGACGGCCTTGTCCTTCTCCTCCTCCAAGAGTTTCTCTTGCCCATCCGGGGCAAGCGGTAGTCCCAGCAGCTTCTGAGGCATGCCCATTGACGCACGCGGTGGTTGTCCCAAGAGTAGCATGTGGGGTGAGAAGGAGGTTGCTCGGCTGGGTGTCGTGTCGATGAAGTGAGACGCTTTCCTCAGCTTCTCAGTCCAGCTGCTGCCCTCCGCGGCTGCCACTGCCCTTTCTAGTATGTCCTGCACCCGCTCCACCTGCCCTTGTGACTCTGGCCGGTACCACCCGGAGTGCACGTGGTGGACCCTCCACTCCTCCAATTCCTCTCTGAAGGCCCCCGTGAACTCCGTGCTGTTGTTTCTGTGCACCACGCTGCAGCCACCAACGCGGTAGAAGATTTCCTTGCGGATGAACCTTGCCGTAGTGGCTGAACTCTTGTTGGGCACAGCGCCGACCCAGAGATATTTCGTGAAGTGGTCCACCACTGGAATCTAGTATCGGTTCCCTTGGTTGCGGTGTGCACGAGGACCGTGGAAATTGATGACAATCTTTTCCAACGGCTTGCCGATATGGGAGGGTTGGAACAATGGCTGGTCCCGCGGCGTGGTTTTCCGCGCTCGTTCACAGGGGGCAAAGTGTTGTAGCACATCTCTGATGATAGCCGCCAGGTTCTGCATGTGGATGATGGGCGTCAGCCTATCTTTCAGTGCCTGCACGCCAGTCTGATGGTGGCGGTGGTAAGCCTCCACAACTGTCTTCTGCAACGTCGGCGAGGGCACCCACAAGACACGCAAAGTTATCATCCAGAGACGACCGTCCTCCCAGGCATAGTGCTCACACAGGCGAGCTAGGTCGTCCTTTTTCCTACGGTCGAATTCCACCCCCAGCCGTACTTCCAAGTCCGCGTACACCTTCTGCGCCTCCGCCTTCTGCAGTTCCTTGTTGCTGGCGCGGAGAAGGATGTGGGCGGTCTGCCAGATCCGCCAGTCTTGTATTTCCATAGGCCCTTTCCGCCCCGCTTTCTCTGTCACAGCTTCCCAGGGCTTCCGCTTCGTCTCTGGCACTCTTGCCGGTTATCCGCGTGCTTGCCTCCCATCCTGATCCGCTTTCATCACCTTGAATGTCTTGCGGTTTCCTTCATCATAGACCGGTGGCTCTCGATCCCAAGGGTCCGGTGCAGGGAAGAGCCAGAGGATTCCGACGGCTTCAAGCCCTCCTTCGTCCCACTTCTCTCGCAGCCTGCTTTTAACGGGGCCACTTGGGCGTCTGCCGCGTCCACCAGCGCAGTGCAGTTCAATCACCTCCTCCTTCGTGTGTGGAGTTGCTCCTGTAGCCTGCAGTAATCCGTGGCTGCGTGTGAGGGGTTGTTCCTCTTCCGAGTATCCCGGTGACTCACTGATTTCAGAGACTGCCATCACCGCTTCTTTCTCCGCGCGTCCCCTCCTTTTCGGCCCCTTATGTGCAACTGCTGTCGCGGCCTCTCCCAAGACAGGCCGCAGTGGAGCCGGCATCATCTCCACGGGCTAGTGTACGTACAAAGTACCGCCATCAGAAGCTCCGCTGCCTGTGCGGCCTCCCGTTGGACATGCGCCAAGTGTTCCGGGAATACTCCAGGGCTGGGGCCTTTGTGTACCCGATGTTATTTCTCTTTCCGTGGCTCCGCACCCGCTTCCTCCTCCGCCTTCCTTTTTCCTGTCGGAGCAGGAGTTGCTTCTTCAGGGAAAGTCTGCGCTGGCTCCTCACTTCGGATAGCGTCTGCCGGCGCTGTTGTTTTAGTCTGGCTCAATGTAGCTGCTGCTTTCCACATCACCGCTGCCGCTCACACTTGAAGTTGTTCCTTCCGCCGGAGGGAGCCGGCGGATGGTTCCGGGCGGTGGCGCTTGGCGCTGGCTTTGTGTCGCTTCCCCATCTTCTCTTCTTCTGCTCTCGCCTGCCTTGCCGCGGTTCTATCTACTGTTGCTTCCTTTACTGCTTCTGTCGCTGTGCTACCAGCCCCGACTCTGACCACTTCCGCGGTTGCGCGTTTTTCTATTTCTGCCTGTGCCTCCGTAGCTGCTGCTCCTGCTGCCTTGTCTGTTGCTGCTCCCGTTGCCTCCGCTGCCTTTGCTCTTGCCGCTTCTCCTACAACTGGTGCTACTTCTACCTCCGCTGCTTCTGCTGCTGCCTCTGCTGCCTCTGCCTCCACCACTCTTGCTGTTGCTGCTACTTCCCCCACGATTTCCCTAATGAGTTCTTCTGCAGCTTCCTTATTTGTCTTGGCTGCCGTCTCCCTCTCATTAGCCAATCAAGCCTCCTTCTCCGCGGCCTCGCTCGTTCTGTTTCGGGTGTCTCTTCCTCCCATTCCTTCCGCAGGCGTTCTTGCATCTGATGCAATTGAGGGGAGGGCTGGGTTTATTCTCGAGCCTCCTCAATCTCCGCGTCCCTCCTGCTCTTGTCCTCTCGGCATACATCCGCTACCTCCTTGACCCAGTGTCGCACCTCTTCTTGCTTGAGATTCAGTCCCTTTCCTCAAACCACGGTCCAGTGTGTCTCCGCAATTGCTGCCGCTACCCTTGTGCGTATGACATTTTAGATCGTCAGTGTCCAACATTTTTCCATGGCTTCCATCCAGCATCCCTCAGGTATCTGGCTGTCAGCCAGTCGCGGTCTTTCTTCTTGTGGGTACTGAACGCTCCATATGGCATAGACGAGGTTGAGCAAATACCCCCACCTCCATTCGTCTGCCGCGGATCTCCGCCGCGGTGCCTCTGCCGATCCGGATGCCTGGCTATTCACATGGTATAGGATGAGAGCTGTGGCCCTCTCCTAGAGCAGGTGTACGTACTGTCTATGTGGACTGCTCCGCTGGTCCTTCCGCACCCTGTTCCACCACACTCGAATGGCTTCTAGTGATGGGTCCGCCCGCTCAAAGTCCAGTAGTTCCGCGACGCCAGTCATGTCACTCGCCACCCCTGGCTTGATGCTCACGCTATCCCACAGTGCCAGAACAAGGCGCTTTGCGCCAGCTGTCTCCAGCAGGAGCACCTGCCTCTCGTGCACTCCGAGGGCCAGCACCCCCGTGGTTGCTCCCTTTAGTACCACCTGCCACATCCTACCAAACAGTGAGTCCTCAAATTCTGCACATATCACTTCCAGAATCTCTGCCAGCAGCTGGAGCATGACGCTGCTTACTGTTTCAAGCAGCAGGGCTTCCTTGGGCTGCTCCCCACTGTCCCCCGAGCTTTCCTCAAGGTAAGTTCTTTCCCCTCCAATCACCGTTCCGGTGCCCAGCAGGGGACGTGCGGGTTGCCGAGTTGGGCTTCCGCGCGAGGTCGGCGGGGAGTGAGAGAGCGCCGTCGTGGCTGGGGAGGGGACTGAGGTGACCAGGGTTCAAGCTTCATGTCGCGGGCTTGGTGTTGGGGTGGCTGTTGTTCTTGCCGCTGCCTGCGTGGCTCCTGCCGCTGGCTGAATGCGTCTGACGATCCGCGTCGGTGTGCTTGTGGCCAGGCCTTGTCGCGACGGGCCTGGTGATCTGGCCACAAGTGGCGTGATCTGCGATGGTGTTTGTTCCGCGGAACTCGACCGCGGTGGGATAGCTGTTGCCGGTCTTGTGGCTGGTGTCAGGGTCGTTCCTACGGCAGGGTTGGGCCGCGGTGAGGCCGCAGCTGCTGCTGGTGTGTCTGTCACTGGTGTTGGCGGGGTTCTCGTCACCGGGCCAGGTCAAGACACGCCTGTTGCAGCTGCAGGTGGTGCTGGTGTCCTTGTAGGTGCGGTCCTTGTCGTGGGTCCCTGCCGCAGCAGAGCCACTGTTCCCGTTGGTGGTGTTGGTCTTCGTGCCGGACAGTGTCCCGCGCCCGTGTTAAGAGCAGGGCGGCGTAGCTGTCGCCGGGAGGATCCACCACCTCGCGACGAAGGCGCGGACCCCGTGCCTTGATTGCGTGCCATGTCAGACGTTCCGCGGGCGAGAGCCCAGCTGTGCGTTATCTGTCGAGTGTGTCGAGCGCCGGTGAGGGCTGAGTCAAGAGTGGAGAGGGCCGCACTCGGAGATGGTCGATGCGAGGTAAAGAGCGAGGTGAATGATCGAATGCCGGAGCTGGAAATGAGACGGAGGATGCCTGCCCCGATCAATATATCCGCTTGGCGTGGCGCGAGCCAGTCCGCCGCGAGAAGGATGTCATACGTGCGGATATCGCAAACCTGGACGGTTTGTACCGCATGAACATTTGCCATCTGCATGGGGAGGCCCGCGATTTGTCCGAGCGGCGCGTCAATGTTGCCGGTGGAGATAGAGAAGCGGAGTCGAGTAGGTTGGATGGGATGTTTCATGTGGAGTGAGCGGACCATCCGGAGCGCAATCGTTGCGTGGGTGGCGCCGGTGTCCACGATGGCCACGAACGTGCAGCCACATATCCACACATAACACCACGCCACGTGGACGTTGGAAAGCGCGGGCGGTCCGGGGGTGAGGGCCGCGGGTGCCTTGGTTCGTGATGCACATGAAGCGGCACCGCGTACGCTAGAGTAAGTAAGGATGATGTTGCGGGAGAATAGGCGGATGCCCGCCAGGCTGTCTCGCGTACATGAGAGGCGGAGGCCAAGAGGGGAATGGGAGGTATTGTGAGTGTTGAAAAGGACACAGAGACTTTCTGTAGACTCAGGGGAGTGGAGGAGGAATTCTACCAGAGTGAGGGGATGGCGGTTCTCAAGAAGAGTTGTGGCGGGAACAGAAGAGTGTGGTTTGCTCAACGAGGAAGTATGTGGTGAGGTAGCGGTCGTTCGTGAGGCCCGCGAGTGTGCATGTTATGGGGGAAGATGGGGGGCAATTTTCTCCAACGTCCAACCGCGGATGGTGGGGTTGTACCTGCAAGCAAGCTCTAGGCCAGGCGCGGAGATGGCTGGTAGAGTCTTCGCGACGGTCCACCCCGCGGCGGGGTCCATCTCATTCAAGAGTTGCAAGGCGACTGCCTGTTCCTCCTCGTCAAATTCTCGTGCCACTCCCTCCCATTCCGCTTCAATGGATGGTGGTGGTGGCCCGACATCTAGGATGGGTTCCGCATCACTTGGAGGGACCTCCGCGTCTTAAAGCAGTGTCTGGTCAGGGTCTGGCCATCTCGTGCACGGAAGCCGGCTCAGGGCATCCGCGTTGCGGTTGGCAAGTGCAGGCTGATACTTGATCTTCATGTTGTAACCCTGGAGAAGGAGTGCCCACTTGGCTAGGATGCCCTCATGGTTCTGAGTAGTTAGAAGCCACTGCAGCGCCTGATGGTCTATAAAAACCGTGAACGGTTTGTCATTCTTAATGTAATCACAGAAGTGTTGGAGTGCCCAGAGAACAGCCAAGCATTCGCCCTTNAGGGACCTCCGCGTCTTAAAGCAGTGTCTGGTCAGGGTCTGGCCATCTCGTGCACGGAAGCCGGCTCAGGGCATCCGCGTTGCGGTTGGCAAGTGCAGGCTGATACTTGATCTTCATGTTGTAACCCTGGAGAAGGAGTGCCCACTTGGCTAGGATGCCCTCATGGTTCTGAGTAGTTAGAAGCCACTGCAGCGCCTGATGGTCTATAAAAACCGTGAACGGTTTGCCATTCTTAATGTAATCGCAGAAGTGTTGGAGTGCCCAGAGAACAGCCAAGCATTCGCCCTTCACCGGAGGGTACTTCTGCTCTCCTTCCGTGAGGGCAGGACTCGCGTAGGCAATCACCTTCTGTATGGGTTCCTGCACCGTCTAGGAGAGAATGGCCCCAAGTCCGTCCCGCGACCAGTCGGTGGTGATGGAGAACGGGACGTTGAAGTCGGGGAATTCAAGCATAGGCACGGTAACGAGATGGTGCTTGATTTCCTTCCAGGCGTCCGCGCACGTTGACGTCCATTTGAATGGCACGTTCTGGTGCGTCAACTCCTGGAGTGGCTTGATGATGCGCGCGTGGTCAGGCACAAACTTCCGGTAGAATGAAACAAAGCCCCGGAAGATTTTGACCTGTCCCGCGGAAGTGGGCTGACGCCATTCTTGAACTGCCGCGATCTTCTCTGGATCGGTCTTCATGCCATCCGCGCTCATTACAAAACCCAGGAACTCCATTTCGACGATCCCGATAGAGCACTTGGCTGCCTTGAGCTTCAAGTTGGCTCCGCGGAGGGCAGCGAAGACTACAGCCATGGAGGAGAACAGTCCCTTGAAGGTGTGAGGTGCGACCATGATGTCGTCGATGTAGCAGCTGACATTGGGGATTCCGCAAAGGGTAGAATCCATGACCTGCTGAAATGCCGCGCTTGCATTGCGGAGTCCAAAGGGCATGCGTGTAAATGCATATAGGCCTTCAAGTGTAACAGATACAGTCTTGGCGATACAATCCGGGTGCATTGGGACAGCGTGAAAGGCAGCCTTCACGTCAAGCTTTGCAAACCATCCGCGACTCTGCTAGTGCTCCTGTATGTCGGCAATCAGGGGCATGGGGTACGCATCTTCCTCGCTCACACGGTTGAGATCGCGGAAGTCAACGCAGAATCCCTTAGACCCGTCCGGCTTCCCGACGATGACCAAGTTGGCACGCTAGGGACTGACTATTGGGACAATCACCCCTTGCGCCTTGAGCTCCGCAAGCCCCTCTGTGATGATCTTCTCCTGCTCCGGAAGGATGCGTCGCACCTTCAATTTTGTGGGCGCGGAGTCCCCCGTGGAGATAACATGGAAGGCTTCCACAGCCCCCAGGTCAACCGCGGAACCAGTGAAGATGTCCGCGAATGCATCCAGTAGATCACGAAAATCCTGCTTTTGTGCGGGCGAGAGGCGTGAGTGGAGCATGTGATCCCAACGCGGTGGTGGTGGTGGTGGTGCTGTTTCACAGATAGGGTAAAACTCCTCTTCTTCCTTGAGCTGGTGGCCATCTCGTAGGACTCGTTGTCCCCTCTGCCACAGTCCCATGAGGTTGGTTTGCACTCCGGGCTCGCTTGACTCCCTCGAAAATTCCTGCCATTCTCCTTTTGTGACCTCTTCCGCGGCCGACAGGTCAGTTGTGATGGACGGCAGCCTATTCCCATGAACTTGAGAGTCCTCTGCAACTGCATCCAAGAGGGAGAAAGACTCGCTGCCAGTCATAGGCACCGCTTCCCTGTCCCTAATGGTAATGGGGCAGAACGCGTCTTCCCGAGATGCCGGGCTAAATTGCATGATTCTCAGGGAGAAAAGAAGGTTGGCACGTCGCGGTACCAGGTAATCCATGCCGAGGAGTACGTCGTACGTCCTTGCCCGCGTGACTTGGACATTTACTGTTTCATGAAGTGGTCCCACCTGTATGGGTAGGCCGTGAACCTCCCCATCCCCATAGTCCATTCAGCCCGCTGAGTTGGTGAACAGGCGTCGGGTAGGGGGAATACGGTCTGTCCACCCGACCACGAGGAGGACGCGGAACGCCATAGTGGTGTGAGTGGCCCCTGTGTTAATTATGGCCAGGAACTTCCTTTCGCAAATCCAAACCATGCAGCAGGCGACCGCATAATGGTTGTCGTCTTGACGCGGTGGCTCCAGGGCCTGCGGTACCCATCCCCACACCTCTTCTGCAAGGCTTAGTGCGAGCGAGGTGTCAGGCACCACACGGTGGGTGTTCTGCGTGCCCGAGGTGGGCGCGGTGCAGCTGAGGGAGATGCCCACAGCTTGGAGGCGTCGATTGGCTCTGGAGAACTCTTCCTTTAGTCACGGTGCGATCTCTGGGTGAATGCGAAGGAACTCAAAGAAGTTGACTTCCGCGATGGGAGTGGTAAATAGACGTTGGACGGGATAAATGCTGCCCTCCGCGGCCGCTGGTGCTTCGAGCGGTGCCGGCAAAGATTGGGCAGGTTGCTTTTCCGCTGCGGGTGGTGGTTTCGTATGCCGTCGTTTCTCCTGCACGACGGTATGCTTAGCAATTGTTTCTTCCAATCGTTCCTCCGCGGCCTCAGCCTTGCGCCGCATATCTTCCTGTTATCTGGTGGCCACCTGTATGTCCCACTCAAGCAAGCCCAAATCTTGGGCTTGTGCAATAAGAGTGGTCTCTGCAACGGTGGGGGGCAATTCTATAGTCTTGTCCCCCGTCATCGGTAGCCCCAGCTTGACATTGCGAGCTCCGCTCGTAGAATTCGCGGGGGCCTGTGTGTTGGGCAGAATGCCCTGCCCTCTCGGGGCACTCTGTGTTTGATGATCCGGTGCCTGCCGCCCAGCTTGCGTCTGCTGCAGATGTTGTTGGTCCTACCATGGTTGATTGTAGTACCGCTGCTCCTGCTGCATCATGGGATCCTACTGTACGGGGTCGGCTCGCGGAACACCCTACCTTTTGCGCGGACAGTTGCGAGCAATGTGTTCTAGGCTCTGGCAAGTATAGCATGCCTTATGCTTGGGTTGGGAGGCCTGTGTTGCTGGTGATAGAGCATGAGAATCTCCACCCTAATGCTGCCGCGTTGACCGTTGTCGCGTGGAAATGGCTGTGGTGTCCTGCACTGCATCCTGTAGCGATTGGTAGCACCCAGGGATCATCAGGCTACTGATCTCATCGGGAAGTACACAGATGAGATTTTGCAAGAGGACCCACAGCAGCAGTCCTTCCACTTGAGGGTTCTTCGCAATTGATGCCCAACTGAGGAACTGATCCAAGAACCTCCAGATGTTGGTGTCCTTTCGCATGACTTCCTTTTCAGTTTTACGGAGTGCTTCTTCCTTGGTCAGCCGCTTGAAGCGCTCGATCAGCGCGTTGCCAAAATCCTCAAAGGAGTTGAACGGCACCCGCGCATTGTACCAGTCCTCTGCCGTGCCCTAAAGACGGAGCTTCGCGGTGGCAAGGCAAAGGTCTGGTGGGATCCGCCCAATGCTTGCGTGTATCGTGATCTGCTTCAACCACGTCCATGGGTCGTCTTCAGGGGTCCGTTTGAAGATCTCCTGTCGCGGAATGTTGGCTGGCTGTGTGCGTACGTACTGCAGCTCAGGCACAGTATTTCGGTTGGCCATGGATGTTGCCGCGGAGAATGGGTGTGGGGCTGAAAGGGAGGGAATGGGATGAGGAGCTGTGATCGCCGAATAGCCCACGTGGCTCGTTTGTGGCTGCCCTTGGGGTGCACGTGTGAGGATGCTCATTTGGGCTGTCGCCGAAAGAGCATTATAATGAGTCAAAGGGCTGGCCTGCGTCACATAGGGTGCAAAGAAGAAGATAGTCCCAAGGGGCGGTGCTTGTGTGTTCGGGGCGGCGGGGACCGTATGTCTTGGCAGCCAGTACCCCTGAGGTAGAGGGTGTGACATCGTAGAGTGGTAGAGCGGAGTGGCGGTAGACGCCGCAGGGGCCATGGTGGTCGCTGGATTCGGTGGGAGAGCAGGGTAGGTGGAGTGGGGTACTGTCGGTTGCATCAGGCTGGCAGGTTGTGCTGGATGGACCGCGATCCCAGCTTGCGCGGTACCCGTCGGTTGCTGGTGGTAGACTGGGTGTCCAACCACCACAGGTATTAGTTGCGATGTCATAGGAGCCGCTGGTTGCTGTGACGGTATCTGTTACATGGGTGCTTGCGGCGGCAATCCTGCCGCGGAAGGCATGGCTCAGGTGCCCGTCATCGTCCAACTTGGAGGAGCTGTGGTGGAAGAGATCGTCGCAGACCCCGCATGCGGCAGAGTCCCTTGGAATGCAGGGTTCGGCTGTGGCTGGGGCCCTGTAAGTGGCTGCTGGGTTGCGTGGGATGGCTGCGGAAGAAGGAGGGGTTGATGCACTATGCCCCTTCTCTATTCCCCTTGTGGTGTTCCTTGCCATCCAGTGAACTGTGGGTCGTGACTCGCCGTTGCCCTCACGCTTAGTGTTACGGGGGTGTACGTGGCAGTCAACCGCGGATTCACTTGTAGGGGTATTCCTTCCATCGCGTTGGGCCGTCCAACCCTGGCTGTCGGACCCCCCTCCGCGTGTTCTTCTGTGGGTGGGTGGCCCTGCTGCCTCGTCTCCGGCATCACAGGTGACCCGCCCGGCTGTTCGGTGCATATTTCGTGCAGAGGCTATCTGATCCCTCTTTCTCCCTTTGTTGAAGGTGGTCGCTTCGTGGGCACACCTTTTGGCAGTGCTAGATGGCGGTGGATCACCCCGAAGGTTGGCTCTCTGGAGACGAGAGGGGGCGAGGAGGTTGTAATCCCCGCTAAGGGCGTGGATGGCAGGTGACCCTCCTCCGCCAACCATGACTGCTGCATTCCGCCGCGCCGCTGGTAAACCTGCCCTTGATATGCCAATGTTCTCCCGGTCTCGGAGAGTCCGTCTGCTGGCGGTGGCACATTGGAAAACCACCTGTGCTCCATAGAGTCGTTGACTTGGAGCTGGTGAGTTTCGCGCACATCTTGGCTGTGTACGCTTTCCACCTCCACACGGTCCTGCAGTGCGTTCATGATACGCCGCCAGTATAGCTGCTCCAGCCACTCGGTGACTCTTCGGTGCTGTCCCAATGGGTCCGCGCCAGGCGATGAACTTACAGGCGTGCGAGAGGGTGTGGGCGAGGTCTCCCTACTGCCCGCCTATGTGGCTGCACGCCGCGGAAAGAAGTGGCATATCAAAGCTTGCTGCGAATACTGCTGGTGTCGCCTCCGTGTGTCCTGATGCACGAAGCTGGCTGCCGACATGTATGACTGATTTTGAAGGGTCGTGCAGTTCTGCCAGCAAGGAGCAAAGAACTATCCACGCTCACCGCACCATGACACTGATACCCCCAATTTGGCCACGCACAATGCTACTTCCACGCCTCCTAACTCGGTGTTTACCCTGTTCTGCGATTTTGCCGTTCCCCGACTCTGCTGCTCACTTCTCCGCTACCTCTCTTGGACTTCCGCGGATGCTTTGCACCTTCTAGGTCCCAGTCGTAGGCAGTGCTCCGCGACTCCCTCCTTGCCAGCACAAGAGCCCGCCACCTCGTGGCCTCTGACTCATTCGCTTGCGAATGAGTCAGAGGTTCCACGGGTCGTGTGCAAGGTCGTGGAGTCGCCAAGAGCACTCCTTGCCCGACTTGTGCTCCCTGGTGACGACAGCACTCAGTGGTATCTTGGGTTACTCTCAGGAGGGGTGGATTGAGCAGTAGGTTCCGCGCACACCTAAAAGGTATGAATTTGTCCTCCGCGGATCAACTCCGCGGAGAGCACGGTCGCAAGTTCCTCAACTGGTGCGGATCTTAATGGGTGGAGCGTGGGTGTGAACCAATACAAGCATTCGTTCGGATTTATGAGACAGAGGGACTCTTGAGCTCATGAGCGGGGAATAGACTTGCATTAACCCAAGTCACAAGAGATTAGACAAAGGGGAGATGAGTTCGGTCATTGGCCAGATTCTACTACTCCCTACGCTACACTACTACTTAAAAAATACCAAAACTAGCTCTCAGACACCTCCCATCACTTCTTCCCTTATCTCGGACTCCGCTCGGCGCGCTACACACGCCGCGGGTCTCGTCCTCGACACACACACACACACACTCTACACTAACATACTTCATTGTTCTGCCACTTCATCTTCCTCTAGTCCGCGGCTTGAACGCTCGCGGTCTTGTGTTCTTCCTTTAATCTTCGTCTTCGCACGGTGCCTCCTCCCGGTCCTCCTACTTGATTATTGCTGTCCATCTTGAGTTCTCATTGGTCGAGCTTCCCATTAATGCCTTGTCCTGCCGTCGTGCATCTCTGCACGTCCGCGGCTTCAACTTTTCCGCGGCTCGACCCATGTTTCCTTCTCATCGTGGATTCGCATCCCACTCTTCCCTCCTTTCCTGTTCTCCCACGGCCATTTTTGCCTCTTGGCGGCAACGTTTCCCGCCTCTTCCTGATTGCTTCTAGATTCCGCGCCACCCCACGCTCTACCGCAACTCTATTGCGGGAGCCAGCATGCCTTGCGCGTTCTCTGTCACTCCGCGATTCCCCTGTTATCCACCTCCACGGTTCACTGGCCGCGGAATCTTTGTTCCGCGGATCTGTGGATGGCGGTGATTTCTCCTCCGCGGATATGTCTTTTCCTTAGTGGAGATGGAGCGGATCCTCGCCTGACACAAGTGCGTCTAACTGTGTGTAAGTGCGTGTAAATGCATGTAAGTGCGTATAAGTGCATGTAAGTGTGTGTACGTGCGTGTAAGTGGATGTAAGTGCGTATACGTACGTGTAAGTGCGTATAACTGTGTGTAACTACGTGTAAGTACGTGTAAGTGCGTGTAAGTGTGTATAAGTATGTGTAAGTGCGTGTATGTGCGTGTAAGTGGTTGCAAGTTTGTACATGTATGTGTAAGTGCGTGTAAGTACTATTAACTGGGTGTACGTGTGTGTAAGTGCGTGTGTATGTGTGTAAGTACGTGTAAGTGCGGGTATGTACATGTAAGTGCGTGTAAGAACGTGTACGTGCGAGTAAGTGCGTGTAAGTGCCTGTAAGTACGTGTAGATGCGTATAAGTGCGCGTAAGTACGTGTAAGTTTGTGTAAGTGTGCGTAAGTGCCTGTAAGTATGTATAAGTGTGTGTAAGTGCATGTAAGTGTGCATAAGTTCATGTAAGTACGTGTAAATGCGTGTAAGTGCATGTAAGTACGTGTAAGTACGTGTAAGTGCGTGTAAGTGTGTGTTAGTCCGTATAACTGCGTGTAACTGCGTATAAGTACATATAAGCGCATGTAAGTGCGTATAAGTGCATGTAAGTCCATGTAACTAGGAATAAGTGTGTATAAGTACGTATAAGTGCGTGTAAGTGTGCGTACGTGCGTGTACGTGTATATAAGTGTGTGTAAGTGCATGTAAGTGCGTGTAACTACGTGTAAGTGCATCGAAGTGCGTGTAAGTGTGTGTAAATGCATGTAAGTGCGTGTACGTACGGGCAAGTGCGTGTAAGTACATGTAAGTGCGTGTAAGTACGTGTAAGTGCGTGTAAGTGCGTGTAAGTATGTATACATACGTGTAAGTGTCTGTAAGTGCGTGTAAGTGTGTGTAAGGGTGTGTATGTGCATGAAGTTTGTGTAAGTACGTGTAAGTGCGTAAAAGTGCGTGTAAGTGCGTGTAAGTGCTTGTAAGTGCGTGTAGGTGCGTGTAAGTGCATGCAAGTATGTGTAACTATGTGTAAATGTGTGTAAGTGCATGTAACGGCGTATAAGTGCGTGTAATTGCCTGTAAGTGCGTGTAAGTGCTTGTAAGTGGGTGTAAGTGCGTCTTAGTGCGTTTAACAGCATGTAACTGCATCTAAGTGCATGTAACTACGTGTAAGTGTATGTAAGTGCGTGTAAGTGTGTGTAAGTGTGTGTAAGTATGTGTAAGTTTGTGTAAGTATGTGTAAAGACGTGTAAGTGTAATTAATTGCGTGTAAATGCGTGTAAGTGCGTGTAAGTACATGAAAGTACATGTAGGTGTGGGTTAATACATGTAAGTGCGGGTAAGTGCGTATACGTGTGGGTAAGTACGTGTAACTGCCTGTAAGTGCGTGTAAGTGCGTGTAAGTGTGTGTAAGTGCGTGTAAGTACGTGTAAGTGCGTGTAAGTACGTGTAAGTGCGTGTAAGTACGTGTAAGTGCGTGTAAGTACGTGTAAGTGCGTGTAAGTGCGTGTAAGTACATGAAAGTACATGTAGGTGTGGGTTAAGACATGTAAGTGCGGGTAAGTGCGTATACGTGTGGGTAAGTACGTGTAACTGCCTGTAAGTGCGTGTAATTGCGTGTAAGTGTGTGTAAGTACGTGTAAGTACGTGTAAGTGTGTGTAAGTGTGTGTAAGTATGTGTAAGTTTGTGTAAGTATGTGTAAAGACGTGTAAGTGTAATTAATTGCGTGTAAATGCGTGTAAGTGCGTGTAAGTACATGAAAGTACATGTAGGTGTGGGTTAATACATGTAAGTGCGGGTAAGTGCGTATACGTGTGGGTAAGTACGTGTAACTGCCTGTAAGTGCGTGTAATTGCGTGTAAGTGTGTGTAAGTACGTGTAAGTACGTGTAAGTGTGTGTAAGTGTGTGTAAGTGCGTGTAAGTATGTGTAAGTGCATGTAATTGCGTGTAAGTCTGTGTAAGTGTGTGTACGTGCATGTAAGTGTGTGTAAGTACGTATAAGTACGTGTAAGTTTGTTTAAGTGTGCGTGAGTGCATGTAAGTGCGTGTAAGTGCATGTAAGTACGTGTAAGTGCGTGTAAGTGCGTGTAAGTGCGTCTATGTTCATGTAAATATGTGTAAGTGCATGTAAGTGCTTATAAGTACGTGTAAGTGCGTGTAAGTGTGTGTACGTGTGTGTAACTGCGTGTAAGTGTGTGTAAGTGCAGGTAAGTGCCTGTAAGTGAATGTAAGTACGTATAAGTGTGTGTAACTACGTATATGTGCGTTTAAGAGCGTGTAAGTGTGTGTAAGTGTGTGTAAGTACGTGTATGTGCGTGTAAATGCATGCAAGTGCCTGTAACTGTATATAACTGCGTATGAGTACGTGTAAGTGCACGTACGTGCTTATAAGTGCAGATAAGTGCATCTAACTAGGTTTAATTGTGTGTAAGTGCATATAAGTGTGTGTAAATGTGTGTAAGTGCGCGTAAGTCTATGTAAGTACGTGTAAGTGTGTGTAAGTGCGTATAAGTACGTATAAGTGCGTGTAAGTGCGTGTAAGTGCATGTAAGTGCGTATAAGAGCGTGTAAATGTGTGTTAGTGAGTATAAGTACGTGTAAGTGTGTATAACTACGTGTAACTACTTGTAAGTGTGGTTAAGTGCATGAAAGTATGTGTAAGTGCATGTAAGTACCTGTAAGATTGTGTAAGTATTTGTAAGTGTGTGTTAGTGCAATTAACTGCGTATAAGTGCATGTAAGTGCGTATAAGTGAATGTAAGAGCATGTCAGTGTGTGTAAGTATGTGCAAGTGCGTATAAGTGCATGTTAGTGCATGTAAATGTATGTAAGTACGTGTAAGTGCATGTATGTGTGTGTAAGTGCGTGTAAGTGCATGTAAGTGTGTGTAAGTGCGTGTAAGTACGTCTAAGTGCATGTAATTATGTATAAGTGCGTACAAGTGTGTCCAAGTACATGTAAGTGTGAGTATGTGCGTGTAAGTACGTGTAAGTAAGTGTAAGTGTGTGTAGTTGCGTGTAAGTACACGTAAGTGCGTGTAAGTGTATGTAAATGCATGTAAGAGTGTGTTAGTACATATAAGTGCGTGTAAGTGTGTATGAATTGCGTGTCAGTGCGTACATGTGTGTGTAAGTACGTGAAAGTACGTGTAACTGTGTCTAACTATATACAACTACGTGTAAGTGCGTGTAAGTGCGTGGAAGTGCGTGTAAGTGTGTGTAAGTCCATGTAAGTGCGTGTAAGTATGTGTATATGCGTGTAAGTACGTGTGAGTGCGTGTAAGTGCATGTAAGTGTGCGTAAGTGCGTATAAGTGCGTATAAGTGTGTGTAAGTATGCATAAGTACGTGTAAGTGTGTGTAAGTGCGAGTGAATATGTGTAGGTACGTATAAGTGTGTATTCGTGTATTTAAGTGCATGTAATTGTGTGTAAGTGCGTGTAAGTGCGTGTAAGTGCATGTAAGTACGTGTAAGTGCGTGTAAGTACATGTAACTGCGTGTAAGTGCGAGTACGTGTGTGTAAGTGCATGTAAGTGCGTGTAAGTGCACGTAAGTGCGTGTAAGTGCGTGTAAGTGCATATAAGTACATGCAAGTGTGTGTAAGTGCGTGGAAGTATGTGTAACTACGTTTAACTGCGTGTATGTGTATGTAAGTACGTGTAAGTGCGTATAAATGCATGCATGTAGCTGTGAGTAAGTGCGTATAAGTGTGTGTAAGTGTGTGTACATACGTGTAAGTGCGTGGAAGTATGTGTAAGTGCGTGTAAGTGCGTATAAGTGCATGTAAGTGCGTGCAAGAATGTGTAAGTGTGTGTAAGTGTGTGTAAGTATGTGTAAGTGTGTGTAAGTGTGTGTAAGTACATGTAAGTGCGTGTAGGTGCGTGTAAGTCTGTGCAAGTGCACGTAAGTGCATGTAAGTACTTGTTAGTGCATGTAAGTATGTGTAAGTGCATGTAATTGCGTGTAAGTGTTTGTAAGTGTGTGTAAGTGTATGTAAGTGTATATAAGTGCGTGTAAGTGTGTATAAGCGTGTGTACGTACGTGTAAGTACGTGTAAGTACGTATAAGTGCGTGTAAGTGTGTGCAAGTACGTGTAAGTACGTGTAAGTGCGTGTAACTACGTGTAAGTGCATGTAAGTGTCTATAAGTACGTGTAAGTGCGTGTGAGTGTGTGTAAGTGCTTGTAAGAGCGAGTAAGTGCGAATAAGTGCGTGTAAGTACGTGTAACTACGTACACATGTGTGTAAGTGTGTGTAAGTGTGTATAACTAAGTGTAAGTGCGTGTAAGTGCGTGTAAGTTTGCGTAAGAGTAGGTATGCACGTGTAAGTACATGTAAGTATTTGTAAGTGCCTGTAAGTTTGTGTAAGTACGTATAAGTGCGTGTAAGTACAACTAACTGCATGTAAGTGTGTGTAAGTGCGTGTAAGTGCGTATAAGTGCATGTAAGTGTGTGAAAGTGCATGTGAGTACTTGTAAGTGCGATTAAGTATGTGTAAGTACGTATAAGTGTGTGTAAGTACGTGTAAGTGCGTGTAACTATGTGTGAGTGTGTATAAGTGTGTGTAAGTGTGTGTAAGTGCGTGTAAGTGCGTGTAAGTTTGTATAAGTATGTGTAAGTGCGTGTAAGTGTATGTAACTATGTGTCATACGTGTAAGTGTGTGTAAGTTTGTGTAAGTACGTGTCAGTGCGGGTAAGTACGTGTAAGTGCGTGTAAGTGCGTGTAAGTGCAGGTAAGTGTGTGCAAGTGCCTGTAAGTACGTGTAAGTGTGTGTAAGTGTGTGTGTGTGCATGTAAGTATGTGTAAGTATGTGTAAGTGTGTATAAGTGTGTGTAAGTGTGTGTAAGTATGTGTAAGTACATGTAAGTGCGTGTAACTGTATGTAAGTACGTATAAGTACGTGTAAGTGCATGTAAGTACGTATAAATACGTGTCAATGCGTGTAAGTACATGTAAGTGCGTGTAACTGCGTATAACTGCGTATAAGTACGTGTAACTGCGTGTAAGTACTTGTAAGTGCTTGTAAGTGCATGTAACAACGTGCTAGTGTGTGTAAGTGCGTGTAACTGCATATAAATGCGTGTAACTGCGTATAAGTGCATGTAAGTGCGTGTAAGTACGTGTAAGTGCGTGTAAGTGCATGTAACTAGGTGTAAGTTTGTATAAGTACGTGTAAGTGTATGTAACTGTGAGTAAGTGTGTGTAAGTATGTGTAAGTGCGTGTAAGTGCGTAGAAGGGCATATAAGTGCGTGTAAGTACGTGTAAGTGCGTGTAAGTGCGTGTATGAGCGTGCAAGTGCGTGTAAGTGCGTGTAAGTCCGTGTCAGTTCATGTAAGTGCGTACAAGTGCGTGTAAGTACGTGTAAGTGTGTGTAAGTACATGTAAGTACGTGTAACTGCGTGTAAGTGTGTGTAACTGCTAGTAAGTGTACGTAAGTGCGAGTACATGTGTGTAAGTTCGTGTAAGTACATCCAAGTGCACGGAAGTGCGTGTAAGTGCGTGTAAGTGCATATAAGTACATGCAAGTGTGTGTAAGTGAGTGAAAGTACGTGTAACTACGTGCAACTGTGTGTATGTATGTGTAAGTACGTGTAAGTGCGTTTAAGTGCGTGTAAGTGCATGTAACTGTGTGTAAGTGCGTATAAGAGTGTGTAAGTATGTGCAAGTGTGTGTAAGTGCGTGTAAGTGCGTGTAAGTGTGTACAAGTGCGTGTAAGTACGTGTAAGTACGTGTAAGCATGTGTAAGTGTGTGTAAGTGTGTGTAAGTGCGTGTAAGTACGTATAAGTACGTGTAAGTGCATGTAAGTGTGTATAATTGCGTGTAAGTGAGTGTAAGTGTGTGCAAGTATGTGTAAGTGGGTGTAAGTGCATGTACGTACGTGTAAGTGCGTATAAGTGCGTGTAAGTACGTGTAAGTATGTGTAAGTGCGTATAAGTGCGTGTAAGTGCGTGTAAGTATGTGTAAGTGTGTATAAGTACATGTAAGTGTGTGTAAGTGTGCGTAATTGCGAGTAAGTGCGTGTAAGTACGTGTAAGTGCATGTAAGTGCGTGAATGTGCGTGTAAGTGCGTGTAAGTGCTTGTAAGTGCTCGTAAGTGCATGTAACAACGTGCTAGTGTGTGTAAGTGCTTATAACTGCATATGAATGCGTGTAACTGCGTATAAGTGCATGTAAGTGCGTGTAAGTACGTGTAAGTGCGTGTAAGTGCATGTAATTAGGTGTAAGTTTGTATAAGTACGTGTAAGTTTAGGTAAGTGTGTGTAAGTGTGTGTAAGTATGTGTAAGTGCGTGTAAGTGCGTAGAAGGGCATATAAGTGTGTGTAAGTGCGTGCAAGTGCGTGTAAGTGCGTGTATGTGTAGGTAAGTGCGTGTATGTGTAGGCAAGTGCGTGTAACTGCGTGTAAGTCCGTGTCAGTGCATGTAAGTGCGTACAAGTGCGTGTAAGTACGTGTAAGTGCGTGTAAGTACATGTAAGTACGTTTAACTGCGTGTAAGTGTGTGTAACTGCTAGTAAGTGTACTTAAGTGCGAGTACGTGTGTGTAAGTGCGTGTAGGTGCATCTAAGTGCACGTAAGTGCGTGTAAGTGCGTGTAAGTGCATATAAGTACATGCAAGTGTGTGTAAGTGAGTGAAAGTACGTGTAACGACGTGTAACTGTGTGTATGTATGTGTAAGTACGTGTAAGTGCGTATAAGTGCGTGTAAGTGCATGTAACTGTGTGTAAGTGCGTATAAGTGTGTGTAAGCATGAGCAAGTGTGTGTAAGTGCGTGTAAGTGGGTGTAAGTGTGTATAAGTGCGTGTAAGTACGTGTAAGGACGTGTAAGCCTGTGTAAGTGTGTGTAAGTGTGTGTAAGTGCGTGTAAGTACGTATAAGTACGTATAAGTGCATGTAAGTGTGTATAATTGCGTGTAAGTGAGTGTACGTGTGTGTAAGTATGTGTAAGTGGGTGTAAGTGCATGTAAGTACGTGTAAGTGCGTACAAGTGCGTGTAAGTACGTGTAAGTATGTGTAAGTGTGTGTAAGTACGTGTAAGTGCGTGTAAGTATGTGTAAGTGTGTATAAGTACATGTAAGTGTGTGTAAGTGTGCGTAATTGCGAGTAAGTGCGTGTAAGTACGTGTAAGTGCATGTAAGTGCGTGAATGTGTGTGTAAGTGCGTGTGAGTGCTTATAAGTACTTGTAAGTGCATGTAAGAACGTGCTAGTGTGTGTAAGTGCGTGTAACTGCATATAAATGCGTGTAACTGCGTATAAGTGCATGTAAGTGCGTGTAAGTACGTGTAAGTGCGTGTAAGTGCATGTAACTAGGTGTAAGTTTGTATAAGTACGTGTAAGTGTATGTAAGTGTGTGTAAGTGTGTGTAAGTATGTGTAAGTGCGTGTAAGTGTGTAAAAGGGCATATAAGTGCGTGTAAGTGCGTGCAAGTGCGTGTAAGTGCGTGTATGTGTGTGCAAGTGTGTGTAACTGCGTGTAAGTCCGTGTCAGTGCATGTAAGTGCGTACAAGTGCGTGTAAGTACGTGTAAGTGCGTGTAAGTACATGTAAGTACGTGTAACTGCGTGTAAGTGTGTGTAACTGCTAGGAAGTGTACTTAAGTGCGAGTACGTGTGTGTAAGTGCGTGTAAGTGCATCTAAGTGCACGTAAGTGCGTGTAAGTGCGTGTAAGTGCATATAAGTACATGCAAGTGTGTGTAAGTGAGTGAAAGCATGTGTAACTACGTGTAACTGTGTGTATGTATGTATAAGTACGTGTAAGTGTGTATAAGTGTGTGTAAGTGCATGTAACTCGGTGTAAGTGCGTATAAGTGTGTGTAAGCATGTGCAAGTGTGTGTAAGTGCGTGTAAGTGCGTGTAAGTGTGTACAAGTGCGTGTAAGTACGTGTAAGGACGTGTAAGCATGTGTAAGTGTGTGTAAGTGTGTGTAAGTACATGTAAGTACGTGTAACTGCGTGTAAGTGTGTGTAACTGCTAGTAAGTGTACGTAAGTGCGAGTACATGTGTGTAAGTTCGTGTAAGTACATCCAAGTGCACGGAAGTGCGTGTAAGTGCGTGTAAGTGCATATAAGTACATGCAAGTGTGTGTAAGTGAGTGAAAGTACGTGTAACGACGTGTAACTGTGTGTATGTATGTGTAAGTACGTGTAAGTGCGTATAAGTGCGTGTAAGTGCATGTAACTGTGTGTAAGTGCGTATAAGTGTGTGTAAGCATGTGCAAGTGTGTGTAAGTGCGTGTAAGTGCGTGTAAGTGTGTACAAGTGCGTGTAAGTACGTGTAAGGACGTGTAAGCATGTGTAAGTGTGTGTAAGTGTGTGTAAGTGCGTGTAAGTACGTATAAGTGCGTGTAAGTGCATGTAAGTGTGTATAATTGCGTGTAAGTGAGTGTAAGTGTGTGTAAGTATGTGTAAGTGGGTGTAAGTGCATGTAAGTACGTATAAGTGCGTATAAGTGCGTGTAAGTACGTGTAAGTATGTGTAAGTGCGTGTAAGTACGTGTAAGTGTGTGTAAGTACGTGTAAGTGTGTATAAGTACATGTAAGTGTGTGTAAGTGTGCGTAGTTGCGAGTAAGTGCGTGTAAGTACGTGTAAGTGCGTGTAAGTGCATATAAGTGCGTATAAGTGTGTGTAAGTGCATGTAAGTGCGTATAAGTGCATGTAAGTATTTATAAGTACGTGTAAGTGTGTGTAAGTTTGTGTAAGTGCGTGTAAGTACGTGTAAGTACAGTTAACTGCATGTAAGTGCATATAAGTGTATTTTAGTGACTGTAAGTACGTATAAGTACGTGTAAGTATGTGCAAATGTGTGTCAGTGTGTGTAAGTGCATGTAAGTGCGTGTAAGTGTGTGTAAGTGCGTGTAAGTGCGTATAAGTGCGTGTAATTGTGTGTAAGTACGTGTAAGTACGTGTAAGTGCGTGTAAGTGTGTGTAAGTGTATGTAAGTGTGTGTAAGTGCGTGTAAGTGCGTATATGTACGTGTAAGTGCGTGTAAGTACGTGTAAGTGCGTATAAGTGCGTGTAACTGCGTGTACATGCGTGTAAGTTTGCTTTAGTGCGTATACATACGTATAAGTGCATGTTACTGTGTGTAAGTGTGTGTAAGTGTGTGTAAGTACGTGTAAGTGTGTGTGAGTGCGTGTAAGTGTGTGTAAGTGTGTGTAAGTGTGTGCATGTACGTATAAGCATGTGTAAGTGCGTGTAACTGCGTGTGTGTGTGTGTGTGTGTAAGTGTGTGTAAGTACATGTAAGTACGTGTAAGTGCGTATAAGTGCATACAAGTACGTGTAACTACGTGCACGTGTGTGTAAGTGCGTGTAAGTGTGTATAACTGGGTGTAAGTACATGTAAGTGCATGTAAGTTCGCGTAAGTGTGTGTAAGTGCGTGTAAGTACATGTAAGTGTTTGAACCGTACGTGTAAGTTTGTGTAAGTACGTGTGAGTACATGTAAGCACAATTAATTGCGTGTAAGTGCGTATAAGTGCATGTGAGTGCTTGTAAGTGCGTGTAAGTACGTGTAAGTACATATAAGTGCGTGTAAGTACATGTAGGTGCGTGTAACTATGTGTAAGTGTGTATACGTGTGTGTAAGTGTGTGTAAGTGCGTATAAGTGCGTGTAAGGTTGTATAAGTATGTGTAAGTGCGTGTAAGTGTGATTAACTAGGTGTAAGTGCGTGTAAGTGCGTGTAAGTGTAAGTACGTGTAAGTGCGGGTAAGAACGTGTAAGTACGTGTAAGTGCGTGTAAGTGCGGGTAAGTGTGTGTAAGTGCATGTAAGTATGTGTAAGTATGTGTAAGTGTGTGTATGTGCGTGTAAGTACGTGTAAGTATGTGTAAGTATGTATAAGTGTGTATAAGTGCATGTCAGTATGTGTAAGTACGTGTAAGTGCCTGTTATTGTGTGTAAGTACGTGTAAGTACGTGTAAGTGCATGTAAGTGCGTGTAAGTGCGTATAAGTACGTGTCAATGCGTGTAAGTGCCTGTAAGTGTGTGTAACTGCGCATAACTGCGTATAAGTACGTGTAAGTGCGTGTAAGTGCGTATAAGTGCATGTAAGTATGTGTAACTAGGTATAAGTGTGTATAAGTACGTGTAAGTGTGTGTAAGTGTGTGTAAGTGCGGGTAAGTATGTGTAAGTGCGTGTAAGTGCGTATAGGTGCGTATAAGTGCGTGTAGGTACGTGTAAGTGCGTGTGTGTGCGTGCAATTATGTGTAACTACGAGTAAGTGCGTGTTAGAGCATGTATGTATGTATAAGTGCGTGTAAGTGCGTATAAGTATGTGTAAGTACGTTTAAGTGTGTGTAACTGCGTGTAAGTGTGTGTAACTGCTTGTAAGTTAAATAAGTGCGTGTAAGTACATGTAAGTGCATGTAGGTGCGTCTAAGTTTGTGTAAGTATGTGTAAGTGCGTGTAAGTGCATTTAACTGCGTATAAGTGATGGAAGTGCGTATAAGTACGAGTAAGAGCGTGTAAGTGTGTGTAAGTGTGTGCAAGTGTGTATAAGTGCGTATACGTGTGTGTAAATGCGTGTAAGTGTATGTAAGTGCGTATAAGTAGGTGTAAGTGCGTGGAAGTGCGTGTAAGTACGTGTAAGTACATGTAAGTGCATGTAAGTGCGTGTAAGTATGTGTAAGTACGTATAAGTGCGTGTAAGTGTGTGTAAGTGCGTGTAAGTGTGTGTAAATGTGTGTTAGTGCATGTAAGTACGTGTAAGTACGTGTAAGTACGTGTAACTACGTGTACGTACGTGTAAGTGCGTGTAAATGTATCTAAGTACGTGTAAGTATGTGTAAGTGTGTGTAAGTGCGTGTAAGTGTATGTAAGTATGTGTTATTACGTGTAAGTACGTGTAGGTGCGTGTAAGTTTGTGTAAGTATAGGCAAGTGCGTGTAAGTGCGTGTAAGTACGTATAAGTATGTGTAAGTGTGTGTAAGTGCGTGTAAGTACGTGTAAGTGCATGTAAGTGTGTGTAAGTGCGTGTAAGTGTATGTAAGTATGTGTTATTACGTGTAAGTACGTGTAGGTGCGTGTAAGTTTGTGTAAGTATAGGCAAGTGCGTGTAAGTGCGTGTAAGTACGTATAAGTATGTGTAAGTGTGTGTAAGTGCGTGTAAGTACGTGTAAGTGCATGCAAGTGCGTGTTAGTATGTTTAAGTCTGTGTAAGTGTGTGTAAGTGCATGTAAGTGTATGTAAGTATGTGTAAGTGTGTGTAAGTTCGTGTAAGTATGCGTAAGTGCATGTAAGTGCATGTAAGTGCATGTAAGTACGCGTAAGTGCATGTAAGTGCGTGTAAGTGCGTGTATGTGTATGTGTTTACGTGTAAGTCCATGTAAGTACGTGTAAGTACATGTAAGTGCGGGTAAGTGCGTGTAAGTGTGTGTAAGTGCGTGTAAGTACGTGTAAGTATGTGTAAGTGTGTGTAAGTTCGTGTAAGTATGCGTAAGTGCATGTAAGTGCATGTAAGTGCATGTAAGTACGCGTAAGTGCATGTAAGTGCGTGTAAGTGCGTGTATGTGTATGTAAATACGTGTAAGTCCATGTAAGTACGTGTAAGTACATGTAAGTGCGGGTAAGTGCGTGTAAGTGTGTGTAACTGCGTGTAAGTGTGTGTAAGTGCGGGTAAGTGCCTGTAAGTGAGTGTAAGTATGTGTAAGTATGTGTAACTGTGTGTAAGTGCGTTTAAGAGTGTGTAAGTGCGTGAAAGTGTGTGTGAGTGCGTGTAAGTGCGTGTAAGTACGTGCAAGTGCGTGTAACTACGTATAACTGCGTATGAGTACGTGTAAGTGCACGTAAGTGCGTATAAGTGCATATAAGTGCATGTAACTAGGTGTAAGTGTGTGTAAGTGCGTATAAGTGTGTGTAAGTGTGTGTAAGTGCGTGTAAGTCCATGTAAGTACGTGTAAGTGTGTGTAAGTGCGTATAAGTATGTATAAGTACGTGTCAGTGCGTGTAAGTGCATACACGTGCGTGCAAGTACGTGTAACTGCATGTAAGTGCGTGTAAATGCATGTAAGTGCGTATAAGTGCGTGTAAGTGTGTGTAAGTGTGTATAAGTACATGTAAGTGTGTGTAACTACGTGTAAGTGTATGTACCTGCTTGTAAGTGTTGTCACGCACAATCCTGCCACAGCTCCGCGAAAGAAGTGACCGGCGGAATAGGGATCGAGGAGGCAGAGGGTCCGCACATGGTATGCTGGCTCCCGCGGATGCGGTTGAGCGAGGGGTAAGCGCGGATCCGGGGGAGGCAGGGGTCAGGGTACCAGTGGAAGGGCCGGCGCAGACAAACATTTGTCTGTGGCGGTTCTTCTCATACGAAGAAATTGTGGCCAGGCGGGAAGCAACGAAGGAAGGGGCCGCGGTGCAAAGGGAACAGGGACAAGCTATAGCAGGATCCGCGACCACTGACGAAGCGCAGGCAGGACAGCAAAGGAACTGAGCAATCAGAGGAGAAAATGACCAATCAGCACAAGTAGCCAAGCATCGATTACGGAGGAGTCTCGGGAGACGCACTGCATAAGACAAATATTCAAGGAAGAATACGAAGAACTGCGTGTACGAGCCGCGGATGAAGAAAGTGACCAGCAGAATAGACAGTGTGTATGTGTGGGACAAGACCCACGGTGCGTAACCGCACCGCGTGGAGTCCGAGTAGGAGGAAGAAGATGATGTGAGAAGGACAAGAGCGACAGCGTGTAGACACGCTATGCGGAGTCCAAAGTAGAAAAGGGCCTCATTAGCAAAAGCACAAGTGCAACTCAGACCTGCTTGCCTTCTGAAGTATTCCATGTACTCCACAATCAGCTTTGTCAACTTCATTGGCCTACTCTCATTCATGTGCTCCACCCATTGCCCTCTTGCCCTCAGTCACTCTCGGAGTCCGGTCCGCGGACTATGGGAATATGTGCGTGAAGAACCAAAAGTCCGAGTGAGGTGGGCTGCCGGCGGTGTCCCTTGCTTGCACACGTCTACGAAACAGGGTTCCGCGGAGAGGAGTCGGACGCCACGAGGTGGTGGACTCCCGTGTGGGAAGAAGTGGAACGCGGAGCATCACTCATCGGTGAGGTGCCTTCGCAGAAGCCTAGAACTGTGCTCCGCGGAATAGCTAATAGTCGGGGATTTTCCATTGTGGGTTGCCGTACTCTAGTGGCCCACAAAGTGTCACTTCTCATTAAGGTGTATGCGTAGCAATCCCAAATTCGTGGTCCGCGGAGTAGCCTCTAGCCTGGGGGTGGCAACCGTGTCTTGCTGATCACTTGTAGTAAACTTGTAGTAGTGAAGGGAGTAATCCGCGGAGATCCACGGAGAGTTACCATCCGCGGAAAAAGCAGAGACGCGGCAAAATTGGGGGTATCAGTGTCGTGGTGCAGCGAGCGTGGAGAGTTCTTTGCTCTTTGCCAGCAGAACTGCACGTGCCTTTCAGATCAGTCGTTCATGTCGGCGGCTAGCTTCGTACATCAGGACACCAGGCGACGGCAGCAGCAGTCATCATCGCGGTGCTTCCTGCCACGACGGGCCGCGACCTGTGCGAGAAGCCGGGATTCCTCACGTGTGTTATCCCGCGCTCCAGTCAGCTCCTCACCAGGCTCCGATCCGCTTGCCCAGCACCGACGAGTGACCGAGTGGTTGGACCAGCTGCAGTGGCGCCGCATTATGGATGCGCTGGCCAAATACGTGGATGTGGAGAGTGTCCACAGTTCCGACAGCTATGGGTCGGCCCAGCATCAACAGGGCCAGGGGGGCCAGCCAAATGTGCCACTTTGGGAGCAGTGGTTCTCCGATACGCCACCTTCCCTGCAGGAATCCTCCGGTGGTGGAGAGCTTGAGGTCTACCATGGACTGGTGTATCGGCGTCTGGGCGGGCAGTAGCAGCAGGTCCCTGGCGGAACGGAGGCGCAGCACGTGCCCCCGCCAGCACACCCGCAATCCTTACCGCTGAGCCCTGAGGATTCAGGGATCCACGAGGTACCAGCACCGGACGAGCTCTGGATGTCGGCACAGCAGCAGAGGGTGGGACTCCTAAACCCCGCCCTTTGGATGCCTCAAGAGACGAACCCGCCGCAGCAGCCGGCCGGGGCAATCACGGGCGCTCTGACCGCGGAACCACCTGTGCCCGGATTACAGCAGCAGCAGATGATCGTATCCGCACAACCTACAGGAGGCATGCAGATGAGGATGCCTATGTCCATGCAGGCATCGGGAGTTTCCCAGCCACCAGTGAACCAACTCCCCGTGGGTCCGGCTCCTCTGACCATGGGAACACCCGCGGCAGAAGCGGCCGCGCAGCTCCAAGCAATTGGATTGGTCTAGCTACCGAGATATCCGCAGCAGCAGCACACGGGGAGTGGACAGGCAAGTACGGCGCAACAGCCCCCCGCTTCACAACCAAACCCGATCACCCTGCCAACCGGGGTACCCCCGCAGCCACCTCCGCCAAGTACGCCAACACAGTAGCAGATGATGATGAGCACCATGCAGGCGGCGGCCATGTCGCATCCGCCCACGATGAGACCACAGCAACCAGTACATGTGCCACCGCAGTTCACGAGGCAAGTGGGGGTGATGGCAGGGCCCTCCGCAGTCACGCAGCCGCCACAGCAGGTGCGTCAGCCCCGCAGTGGAGTCAACCACCAAGGGACCATGGTCCAGCCTCTACGGACCGGGACCCAACCATCGAGTCAGCAGCAGCAAACGACTGGAGGTGGAACACAACCGACAACTACGACGCGACCCCCTGTGGCCATGCCAGCCCTGTGGACGACCCAGCCACAGCAGCAGATGGGTCAGATGCCGGTGGGAATGGTGCCGCAGACAATCGCGCCCAACATGATCCTGCAGCCACACATGCCCACCTACCAGCTGCTCCACCACCAACAGCCGGTTGGAACAATGCCAATTGGGGCACCTCCCCAGGCCTCGCTGCCAATACCACAACAAAATGCACAGAGCCATTTGTACATGCCCCCACAGCAGCTACAAGGGAATCCGCACCCAACCACCAGCACCGGAGTTGCAGCTCCTCTCCACACAGCGGCCACGGTCCCACCGGCCCCGATGTACTAGATATCACAGACAGCGACACCACCGGTGCAGGGAACCCAGTTGTTGCCGCCTGGGACGGCATTCTTCTCCACACCCTACACCACCTCCACAACCGCTCCCTCTTCCTGGTATATGCCTCTCCCTCCCACGCAAGAAGTCTTCCCATGCCCGCGGGGCAGCTCCAGATGCCGATCCATACAAGTGGATATGCCGCAGCTCCACCTGCAGCCCCCCCCCCCCCCCCCCCCCCCCCCCCCCCCNGTGGCCACGGTCCCACCGGCCCCGATGTACTAGATATCACAGACAGCGACACCACCGGTGCAGGGAACCCAGTTGTTGCCGCCTGGGACGGCATTCTTCTCCACACTCTACACCACCTCCACAACCGCTCCCTCTTCCTGGTATATGCCTCTCCCTCCCACGCAAGAAGTCTTCCCATGCCCGCGGGGCAGCTCCAGATGCCGATCCATACAAGTGGATATTCCGCAGCTCCACCTGCAGCCCCCCCCCTGCCACACACTGCCCCCGGCGGGGAGGGCTGATTTGCCAGTATCTGATTCATGATCAGCTGTGCGGATCCTGGCACGGATGAAGATGCTGGTGTCTTCTGCAGCTTGTCTCCCTGGTGAGGTGTCAGCGGTGCCACCTGCGGCTACCGTGGTCTTGTCATAGCTGCTCCGGCCATCACACCTTCCAGAGGTGTCCCAGCCAGTTGCCGCGGCAAGTTGGAGTCCAAAGGCATCCCGAGCACGGTAGCCAGTGGTTCCATCTGCTGCAGCTGGTTGTTCGTTGCCACGATCTTGGTAGCATCTGCTTCCTCGCGGTTCCGTAGTAATGTGTGCTGATGTACTGTTGAAGGGGCGTGTAGTACCGCGGTACTTCCAGCCACTGTCGACGACTGCCGGCCACGATGCCGGTAGACCAACCCGCAATAGGCTTCGAGTCCTCCACCATCAGAGTGTTGTTTCGATGATGCCAGAGGATCAGAGAACCATGGGGTTGTCGTAACCACGGCCTCCGGTCCCTCTGACTTGTGCTGGGACTGATTGGGTGCGCGACTGCCATGGTCGAAGATTGTCTCCACTTCCACGCGTTCGCCCTGAGCGTCCATGATACGATGCTAGTGCAGCTATTCCAGCCACTCGTTCACCCGTCGATGTAGAACCAACGGGTCTGCACCTGGTGAAGAGCTGACTAGGGTCCGGGACAGCAGAGGCGGGGACTTCTGGATATCCGTGTAGCTGGTGACACGTCGCGACAGGAAGCACCACACGGACGATTGCTGCTGCCGTCTCTTGCAATCTTGATGCACAAAACTTGCTGTCGACTTCAATGACTCATCTGAAGGTCATGTCCAGTTCCGTTAATCAAAAAGCAAGGAACTGTCCACGCTCACCGCACCATGACATTGATACCCCCAATTTTGCCGCGCCTCTAACTATCTGTGCGCAGGCGGAATTCCGTACAGCCCGCGGAACACGCACTTTCTTCTACTATCACAGCTCTACCCAAGAATGTAGCGTAATCAGCAAAACCCTAGCTACTATCAGTTTTGCGGACCAGAGACTTGAATCTTTGTGCATGAACCTCACTGATGAGCGACACTCCGGGGTCCGCTCCTCGCAACGTTGGAGCCGCAACCGCGTGGCTTCCAGCTCCTCTCCGTGAAACTCTCGTTCCGCAGACGTGTGCAAGTAAAGGCACCGTCGGCAGCTCACTTCACTCGGACCTTTGGCTCCCCGCGCACACAACCCCGCGGTCCGCGAACAGTAGTCCAAGAGCTACAAAAGGCGCAGAGACAGTGGAACAACGAGCAATGAGAGTGGTTGAATGTTTTATATGAATCTTTGGCAGAGTACATGGAAGCGGAATCTTGCTCAGAAAGCATGGAAGGCTCAGTTGTACTTGTGCTACATCGGTTTAGGCCCTTTTCTACCCGGGACTCCGCACGGCATGTCTACATGCCGCTGGTCTCGTCCCACACACAATATCATTCCTATTCCCAAAAGGAATCCACACGGTACGGCTATGCACCACGGGTCTCATCCTCAGTCGCCCACCCTCCACACATGCATAATACATCCTGTATTGGTCAACTTCTTCATTTGCGGCTTGTGCATGCGGTTCTTTGTGTTTTTCCTTGAATCTTTGTCTTCTGTGGTGCGCCTTCCGGGGCTCCTCAGTGATTGATGCTGGATTACTTGCGATGATTGGATGTTATCTCCCCTGATTTCTCGGCCTTTCCGCTAATCTATCTACACCCAGTCAGTGATCACGGATCTTCCCGCGGCTTGTCCCTGTTCTCCTTGTACCGCGGATTCCCCGCCACTATTTCTCGCCTCTTTCCTAAGTCAGGGGAACCGCCGTAGGCGATTATGCTAACCTGCGGCGGCTCTCCTGTTAGAAACTCCAGTCCTTGTTGTCCCTGGATCCGTGCTACCCCTCGCTCAACTGCGTCCGCAGGAGCCCGCGTTCCATGCACGGATCTTAGTCTGCCCACTTCCTCCTCCGCACATGGTTCATCCTGCGGAGCTGCGACCGGATTGTGCTTGACACTGATGCCCCCAACCCCCCTTTTTTTTTCAAGACTCTGTCCCCATAGACGATCAGCGAGTTTTGTTCTGGAAGTATTTGCGGGGCCTTGGACGTTCCTGTTTCTGGCAGGACCTGTAGTCTTTCTCCACTGTTCCTCTTGTCTGTAGAAGCTTTTCTGTGCACTCATCGTGGACAAATATTCCCTATCCTTCACACCGCGCCCCCATTACAGGTGCGTTGATCAGCAGCTTGCATGAGGAACAGTGTGGCGCGCGTTCGTACTTCTTGCAACTCAAACACTCGTAGATTTTCATGTCCTCGCAACTCCGCCCCACCTCCTCAGAGCAAAATTCATGCGCACTTCCTCCGTAGTGTTTGTAGCGGTACATTGTTTCCTCCAGCCGACCAAAACAGTTGTCTCCTGTGCAGATTCGCTTGTTGGAGAACTTCCACTTGATTCTCCGCGGCTTGCTGCGACAACTCCTACAAGTCCAGATTCCCTCCTTCTTGTGATCTCCACACCGCACTAGACACATAGTCTTGCACATTCCACAGGGTTTGCCGAACTCAATCAGATCCGCGTTGCACCCCGCGCAGAGTGGGGCCAAGGTTTTGGTGGCATGCGACAATGAAACCTCTCCTTCCACGACTGCCATTCCCACGCATTTGTGGCAGTGCCCCGCCCAAACCGAGTTCCCTGTCACCAGGCAACCCTGATGTGCCAATCGGCTGCAGTGGGTGCAGTTTTGACCCCTACTGACGACCTTGATACAGGTGGGGCAGTTCTCCGCGGCAGTTATGGGAGTGTCCTGCCCTTCCTCATCCTGCAAATCCACCTCCTCCAATTCTGCTGTCATCCACGGTGGCTTCTGCACCCTGAGCTGGTGCTCAATCTCTTGACGACACCGCCTGTACCTTCCCGGTCCGCTACGTTCTCCTCTGGCATTCCGCGGCTTCTCCAGGCATCCTTTACATATCCTTTGATGGCAGCCCTCGCAGTCCCATACCTGCCTACCCCAGCGGTTCCCACATTGGGCGCATGTGTGACACTCCTTCTCCTTCTGAGCCTGCTCTGCCGCAGCCATCCGGCCCTCTTCTTGCCAATTTCGCATGGTGGCCCCTGTGGCCGTGCAAGGCCTTTGCCGTGCCTCTGCCTCCTCTTTCTCTCCCGCCTCCTCTTCCTCCTCTTCCTCCGGGTCCCATCTTCATGCTGTGCCTCCTTCCTCGGAGTCTGGACCAGCTTCGCCGTCCCCCCTTCCTTCTTCTGCTCTGCCTCCTCTTCCCAACCCTACCTGATACACCACAGGCAGGTGCAATTCCGCCCAATGCAGCTCTTTGCCAGACCCTGGTAAGCGGGCTGGTCGCAGACGCGGCACACGACTTTCAAGAGTTGTGTCGCGGGTAGGTTTTCTCCACAAACCACGAAGGGGCCCGTGTAGGTGAGCAGGGTGTGAGGGCTCAGGGGAGCAGTCCTCCGCGCAGTGGCGGCGGACACCCTTGGGGTCATCTCGCCGCTGCCTGTCTGCTGTGATCCTGACCGATCCTGCCGCTCTCGCTGCTCCTGTTGTTCTTGCTATTGTTCCTGTTGTACCTGCCGTTCCTGCTGCTGTTCCTGCTGTCTCACTGGCCTCCCACCTGCAGACACTTCATGCACATTGGAACCATCTGGTTCCTCCTCTTGTGGCTCCTAGCTCCACGCCTCCTCCTGCTCCGATCCCTGAGCTTTGCACCGCTCCAACACATCTTTCGCACGTCATCCCTGGAACCTTTGTGTTCCTCAAGCCGGGGAAGTACCCCTCCTGTTCCTGGTATGTGTGTCTACCAGGCCCGGGACAGCAGGACAAATTTGGTGGCGGGATAACTCAGCTCGCTATACTCGTCCGGCCCTTCCAACCAAACGTGTCCCGCATCAACGGTAGCTACGCGGTACACCTCTCACGCATCCTCTACTTCACGCCCCAAGCCGCGGAATAGGCGGAGGTAAACCAAATTTCCTTCCTCGGTGGGCCCGTGGTTAAGGCGGCGATTGGCGGTGTTCCATCCGCGCCAGGCTGAGACGGAGGCCCGGAGCCGTGCCTCTGATCTTACTGCGGTAGTTTTCTGGCACCGCGCCCGATACCACTCCTGCACCTCCTTGTCCCTTGTCTCCTCCCGTTTCTCCTCCAAACCTTCTTCCTGCCGCTGCTCTGGGTCGAGTGACAGCCACAGTGGTGGTTGCGGCATGCCCAACGCCACACGTGGAGGTTGTCCAAAGAGGAGGGCGTGGGGCGAGAATGACGTGGCATGGCTGGAGGTGATGTCGATGAAGTTGACGGTCTTCCTCAACTTTTACCCCCAGTCTTTGCCCTCCGCGGTGGCCACTGCCCGCTCCAGGATGTCGTGCAGGCACTCGACTTGACCCTGGGACTGGGATCGGTACCGTCAGGAATACACGTGCTTCACGTCCCACTCCGTGAGCTCTTCACAGAAAGCCTACGCAAACTCTGTGCCATGCTCGCTGTGCACCACGCGACAATTATTGAAGTAGTAGAAAATCTCCTCACGGATGAAGCGGGCCGCCTGCTCGGAAGACTTGGCAGGCACCGCCATGACCCACACGTACTTGGTAAATTGGTCCATTGCCGCAATCTAGTACCGATCCCCTTGGGCGTGGCGAGGACGTGGTCCATGGAAATCGACAGTGATGGGGTCCAGGGGCTCGCTCATGGGGGAGGGCAAGAAGATGAACATGTCCTGCGGCGTGATCCTGCGGTGTCGCTCACATGGCGTGCAGTGTTGCACCACTTCCTTTACAATGGCGAGGAGTTTGGTACGTACACGATGGGGACGAGACGTTCCTTCAGGGCCTGCACACCAGTGTGGTGGTGGCCGTGATAAGCCTCGATCACTGCCCTCTGCAAGGTGGGCGTAGGTACCCACAAGACGTGAGGCGTGATCCGCCAGAGGCGGCCGCCCTCCCACGCGTAATGCCCATAGAGGTGGGCGAGGTCATCCTTCTTCCGCCTGTCAAATTCCACCCCCATCTTCCGTCCCAGGTTTGTGTATACCTTCTGCGCCTCTTCTTTTTGCTGCACATTGGTTGTGGCGCGGAGCAGGATGTGCGTAGTTTGCCAGATCCGCCAGTCCCGGGTTTCGACTGGTTTTCCCTTTCCCTTCTTCCCCGTGGTAGCTTCTCATGCCTTCCTCTTCTTCTCCTTCTCAAGCACCGACAGTCCCGGGGTCCTTCTTGCATCCTGTTCTGCCTTCATTGCTTGTAGGTGCCGTTGGTTCTTTTCATCATAGGCGGGGGGCTCTCTGTCCCAACTGTCCGGAGCTAGGAAGAGACGGAGGATCCCCACCGTGCGGAGTTCCCCTTTGTCCCATTGACTCCGCAGCCTCACCTTTGGCGATGCTTCATGTCGCAGGCCTCGTGCACCACGGACCTCACCTATCTCCGGCTCTGGTTTCCGCTCGGTTACGCCCTCGGTGAGCCGTAATAGAACCTGTCCGCTCGCGATGGGCTGTTCTTTGTCGGGTCGCGGTGACTCGCTGAGTTCGGAGATCACTACTCCGCCCGTCTTCTTCTTCACCGCTGTGGCCACGGTGCTTTTCGTGGCCTCACGCTCCTTTCGTGAAGTGGTGTCGGGGCCCCCAAAGAGGGTTTGAAGTTGGGTTGGGACTGAGCCCGCAGGCAGTGGGACATCGCGGGACACTGCCTGAAGCAGCTCAATTGCTTGGACAGTGTTTCGCTGGACCTGTGCGAGTTGTTCCGGATCAACGCCCAGGTGGGTTTCTAGGGGAGGTTGCTGCTACTTACTATGTTTTGCGGAGGGTGTGGCTGTGGAGCTATCTTCAAGGGTTCGCTTCTCCTTTCCCTTGCGGCGGGACGTCGGCGTGGTCTCTGCGGAGGTTGGCAGAGGGTGTGGCACTGAAGCAGCCTTCTTGCTGAAACCCGCGGATGCCGCGGCTCTTCTGGCCGCGCTTTGGAGCTTGGCCTGCTTGTTGAGCAGAGCGGCGGACAGAGTTGGCTGTGGAGTGTTTTTTCATGCTTCTTGCCCGACTGCCGCTGTTTTTGCGTATGCTCGAGCGTCCTAAGCCTGTTTTCCGCCCTCCCTTTGTGCCACGGCCTGCCGTCCTACCACCTACTCCTTTGCTGCTTGCCGAGCTGCTATCACCGCTGCCTCTACAGCCGCTGCCTCATCCTGTATTGTGGTCCCCTCTTTTGGCCCTCTTTCCGCAATGACCTATACTCCTCCCATTTCTACCTCCTTCTCCGCAGAGGCTTTGTCCTCTGGAGTTGCGGGTTCATCCACACTTCCTACCCCTGTGGCTAGTTCCGCCACCACTTGTTCCACTACTTCTTCTGCCTTCCGCCTTTCTTCTTCTGCCATCCAACGCCAGAGTGCTTGCAGCTGCTTCTGCATGTCCGTTAGCGCGGGGGAGTCGCTGAGATACTCTTGGGCCTCTTCAATGTCGGTGAGGGTTCGGTTTTTCTCCTCCCGACATACCTTGACGGCCACCCGGGCCCAGTGGCATACCGCCTCCTCCATGAGTACGGTGTTCGTGTTTTGCAACACCTTCCATAATCCTTCAGCCACTACGGTCGTGGTGCGTTGGCGCAGAGCACCGTCCTCGGTCATGTCCCAGCATTTGTTGATGGCGCCATACCAATGCTCATACTACTACTCCGCCGCGGAGATGCCTGCTAGTTCTGTTGCCGTGTACTGCCGCAATCTTTTGGTTTTGCGGTTTCATTGTCCCTACTGGCATGTGTGCGGCGTGGTAGATGGTGAGCGCCCGGGCGCCCTCCTGGAACAGGTGTACATACCGGTGCGTGGGGTCTGCACTCTGGTCACTGTAGACCAGGAACCACCACTTGCGGGTGACATTCACGTGGCGGTCTGGGTGTTTCGTGTTGAGAAGTGTTGCCACACCCGCCATGGCCTGCGCCGGGCGGAGATTGAGGAGGTCGCGGAGTGCCGAGATGAGGTGCTCGGCCCCTGCCGTTTCAAATAACTGCGCATCTTGTGCTCGCTCCCCAAGGGCAATAGCAGTTTTGGCGGCGCCCTTCATGACCACTTGTGAGGCGGGGTTGAAGAGGCAGCTCCCCAATTGTGCAGGGACTACCTCCAGGAACTCGTCACGCAGGTGGAGGACGACGCTGTTCACCACATCCAGCAGGTGGTCAGCCTTGGGTTGGTCTCCAATGTCACCGGAGGTCTCCTCGAGGTGAGTCTGCGCACCCTCCATGATTGTTCTGGTACAAGGCAGAGGTTGTGGTGTCCCGTGCGCCGGGCTTCCTCGGGAGGCTGGTGGGGAGGAGGAGTGCGCAGTTGGCGCCGAGGGGCCAAGCGGCACGCTTGCGGATGGTGTAGCTGCTAGGGGTGTGGGAAAACCCGGTGCCGGAGGTGCTGCTGCTGCTGTCGCGGCAGTGCCTGGTGCCGGAGGTGTTCTCGTTGGTGTTGTCGCAGAAGGGCCTGGTGTCGAAGTTGCCTTAGGTGATACTGCTACTGCTGCCATAGAAGGGTCTGGTACCGGAGGTGTCTTAGGTGATGCCACTATTGCTGCTGCGGAAGGGCGTGGTGCCGTCGGTGCCATAGGTGATGCCGCTACTACTGCCGCGGAAGGGTCTGATGCTGGAGGTGTTCCCGAAGGTGCACCAGGTGAGGCTGCTACTACTTGTGACGCGGACCGTCGTACGCCAGCCGTGGCTTGACCCGCGGTCTATCGTTGGATGGTTCGTCTCGTGACACCCTTATCCCCCCCTGTTTAAAGGCACGGACCCCGCGCTTGAAGGGCGAGCCATTGCGGATGCTATGCCGCGGGTGGCACTTGAGTTGCGGGTGACCCGGCGAGTGAGCTGAGTGCCACGACCGGCTGGTGTGAGAATCATGGGAGAATGAACGGAGGGCGGGCAAGCTGAGGTGAAGAGGGGAGTGAACGATCGGACGCCAGAAACAGATTTGATACTGAGAATATCGGCGCCGAGCAATGTACCCGCTTGGCGCGACGCGAGCCAGTCAGCCGCCAGGAGCATGTCATATGTGCAAACATCGCACACTTGGACAGTGTGCGGCGCATGCACATTGGCGACCTTGATGGGGAGTGCCATGATTTGTCCGATGGGTGCATTGATTGCGCCGGTGGAGATGGAGAAGCGGAGCCGGGTGGGGGTGATGAGATGGTCGAGTTTCAAGGTGCGGGCCATCCGCAGCGCGATGGTGGTATGAGTGGCGCCGGTATCCACGATGGCCACAAACTTTCGGCCATACACCAGACGTGGCACCAAGCCACGTGGACCTCAGCAGGCTGCGGCGGACCGGGCACCAACGGGGCAGGAGCCCATGTGCATGGCGCGCGTCAGGCATCGGCCCGGACGCGGGAGTGTGTCATGACGATGGCATGAGCCACCATGCGGACGCCGGGATTGCAAGTGAGTGTGCATGAGAGACGGATGCTGGTGGGGGAGAGAGAGGGGTTTGCAGAGGAAAAGAGGTGTTGGAGCCGACCCGCAGACGTGGGGGAGTGAAGGAGAAAGTCGACCAGGGAAAAAGGGTGACGTGGCTTGAGGAGAGGGGAGGTCGAGGGCGTGGGGATTAGCATTGGCGGGGTGGTGGCCACCACCACATCAGCGGGAGTCCGGAGGGAGTGTGGCATGGACAAGCGAGGGGGAGGTGTGCCGCTATCTCCTCGAGTGTCCATCCGTGGAGTGTAGGGTGGAAGCAACAGGCGAACTGAAGACCATGAGTATGGAGAGCTGAGAGGGTCTTCACGGTCTCCAGCAACTCAGCTGGCTCCAGTTCAGACAGAAGCTGGTACACGGCTGTGGATTCTTCATCAATGAACTCGTGAGCAATGCCCTCCCACTAATACTTGGTATCCAATGGGAGAGCACCTGCAGAAGGGGAGTCCGCGAGGTCATCGCGCGTGTCCGCGGAGTGCGGCCAGTCGGTGCGCGGGAGACGGCTGAGAGCATCCGCGTTCCAATTAATGAGCGTGGGCTGGTATTTGATTTTCATGTTGTAGTCTGAGAGCAGGAGGGCCCACTTGGCTAGGATGCCCGCATGGTTCTGCTTGTGAGAATCCATTGTAGTGCTTGGTGATCAGTGAGAACTAAAAAGGGCTTACCATTTTTTATATAGTCGCGTAAGTTATGGAGGGCCCATATCACAGCTAGGCATTTGCCTTTCACCAGCGGGTAATGGCGCTCACCGTCGGTGAGGGCGCGGCTGGCGTATGCAATGATGCGCTCAACAGGCTCCTCCACTGATTGCGACAGGACAGCGCCAAGGCCATCCAGAGACCAGTTAGTGGTGATGAAGAAGGGGAGATTGAAGTCTAGGAATTCAAGCATAGGCGCAGTGACTAGTCTATGCTTGATCTCCGTCCAAACAGTGGCACACTCCAATGTCCATTCAAAGGGGCTGTCCTGATGGGTTAGCTGCTGTAGTGGGCGGATGATGTGGGCGTGATCGCGGACAAACTTGCGATAGAAGGAGACAAAGCCAAGAAAGATGTTGACCTGCCCTGCGGTAGTGGGTTGGCATCATTCCTGGACAGCCGCGATTTTTTCGGGTTCGGTTTTGATGCCTTTGACACTCGTGACAAATCCAAGGAACTCCATCTCCGTGGCTCCAATGGAATAATTAACAGCCTTGAGTTTGAGGTTGGCAGCACGAAGAGCCGAGAAGACGGCAGAGAGGGAGGAGAAGGGGTCCGAGAAGTTGTAAGCCTCGACCATGATGTCGTCAATGCAACAGTTTACGTTGGGTATACCATGGAGAGTGGAATCCATGACGCGTTGGAATGTGGCGCTGGCGTTGCGGAGTCCAAAAGGCATACGGGTGAAGGCGTAGAGGCCCTCGAGAGTGACGAAAGCAACCTTGGCAATGGAACCCGGGTGCATGGGGACGGCGTGGAAGGCCGCCTTGACGTCGAGTTTCGCGAACCAACCGCGCCCCTCCTGGCGTTCTTAGATGTCGATGCTCAGCGGCACAGGGTAGGCGTCTTCTTTCGTGACAGCGTTGAGGTTGCGGAAGTCCACACTGAAGCGTTTGGACCCGTCTGGCTTGTCGACAATGACCAAGTTGGCACACCAGGCACTAACAATGGGTACGATCACGCCCTGCGCCTTCATTTCTGTGAGTCCTTCATTGATGATCTGTTCTTGGTCCGAGAGGATCCGACGGACTTTCTGCTTGATTGCAGCAGCTGCGCCTGTGTTGATGACGTGGAAGGCGTTGATCGCTCAAAGGTCTGTCGCTGATCCAGCGGAGATGTCTGCAAAGGAGTCGAACAGCTCCCGGAAGTCCCGCTTATGGGCTGGTGAGAGGCGAGGATGAAGGATATAGTCCCACCACGGTGGCGAGGGTGGCAGTTGGTCGCGGATCGGGTAGAAGTCGTCGTTGTGTAGGGGAAGACCCTGGCCAAACACTTGTTCGCTGTGTTGCCATAACCCTAAACGACTGGCACGCACCCCTGGCTCCGCATGATCCGCAGAGAGTTCACATCATTCCTCAATGGGGATCTGTTCCGCGTCCAGAGTGGCCTCCGCGGGTGTCGGGGTAGTCAAGGAGCGTGCGTGCACATCCTCCTGTGTCGCATCTGAGAAGGAGACAGGTGAGGCGCTGGTCACTGGCACCGTGACTCTACCGACCACGGTAATGATGGCGTACTCTTTCGTGACCGCAGCGGATGTGAGTTGCATAACACCAAGGGAAAACAGGGGAATGCCCTGCCGCAAGAGAAGATAGTCCATGCCCAGGGGAACGTCATATGTCCGGGCCTGAGTGACTTGGATATCCATTGGTTCATGAAGAGAGCCCACCTGCAAAGGCAAACCTTGCACTTCTCCATCTCCGTAATCCATTTCGCCCACGGAATTGCGGAACAATCAGTGCGTGGGAAGGATGCGGTCTGTCCATCTAACGAGGCACAGGACCCGGATGGCCACGGTAGTGTGTGTTGTCCGTGTATCGATGATGGCAAGGAATTTACACCCACAGATCCAGATCACGCAGCAGGCTACCTTGTAGTGGCGGTCGTCGCGGCGATTGGTTCTAGTGGTTGTGGTGCCCAGCCCCAATCCATCTCTTCAGTGGTTAATCCGGGAAGAGGCTCCATCACGACCCGTCGGGGTTTTTGAGTGCCGTGGAGCAGAGTGATGCAGGCAAGGGAGATGCCAACAGTCTGGAGGCGATGGTTGGCTCTGGTAAATTCTTCTCTGATCCACGGAGCCAGCTTGGGATGGAGGCGGAGGAAGTCAAAGAAGTTCACAGAGGTGATATGAGTGGTGAAGAGTTTATCGATAGGGTCCGTGGAGTCGACTGCAAGGGTAGGGGTGGGTTGCGGTGCAGGTGAGATAGTTGCAACAGCTAGGGGTGGCGCAAGCGCGGGATGCGTGGGGCGGCGCTTTTCCGGGGGTTGCACGGAACGGGCAGTGAAAGCTTCCTGTAGCCGGGCTTCAGCAGCTTCCGCTCGTCGTCGCAGATTGTCTTGGACCTGTGCAGCTTCCTCCAGATTCCATCTGCGGAGTTTGATCTGGCGGGCTCGTGTGATGAGTTCCGTCTCCTCATTTGTGGCTGTCATATCAGTAGTCTCGTCATCAGCCATGGATAAGCCCACCTTCACGTTGTGGGCTCCGGCCGCAGGGTTGGGTGGCGGATTTGGCAGGAGGCCCACGCCTGTCACTTGGGTCACTGGATCCTACCCAGTGGGATGCGGATGCGGTTGCGACTATTGCTGTTGCCGCTGCTATCGTTGCTGGTACTGCTGCTGCGGACCAGGCCATGCCTGATTCTAATACTGTTGCCACTGCTGGACCATGGGATATTGGGGTGCTGGGCCAGGGCGCGGAGCTGCTTGTCGCTTGCGAGGGCAATCCCAAGCAATGTGTTATAGGCTTTGACACATGTAATTAGCTTTCGGTTTTTGCTGTTGCGGAGGTGTGGCCTGTGAAGAGGAGGGTGTATGGGTGTCGCCACCTTGGTACTGTAGGGTGGACCGCTGTCTGGTGAAGATGGCTGTGGTGTCCTGTACCGCGTCTTGGAGGGAAAGGTAGTGGTCAGCGATCATGACGCTGCTTATCACATCCAGAAGTGTACGGATGAGGTTCTGTAGCAGGACCCACAGTGGCAAACCTTCCCCTTGCGGGCTCTTGGCCAATGAAGCCCAGATCAGGAACTGGTCCAAGAACCTGTGGATATCATCTTCCTTTCGCATGATCTCCTTCTCTATCTTCCGTGGCGCTTCTTCCTTTGTCAGGTGCTTAAAACGTTCAATAAGGGCATTACCAAGTTCCTCAAAGCACAACAAAGGCGCCCGCGCATTGTACCAGTCAGCTGCAACCCCTTGGAGGTGAAGCTCCGCCGTGGCGAGGCAGAGGTCAGGTGGAATCCGGCCGATGCTGGCATACAGGGTAATGTGCTTGAGCCAGACCCAAGGATCTTCCTCTGGAGCACCCTTATAGGAGTCCAACCGTGGGATGTTGGCAGGTTTGGAGTGAATATATTGCAGCTGTGGAACGGTGCTGCGATTAGTCGTCAATGCAGTCACAGTATGTGGGGCGGAATGGTTGCAGACGGGACTGCAGAGTTTTTAGTTGGAATATTCGGCAGCTGTGACTGCCCCGCAGACATGTGAAAGCACTACTGCATGGGTGGGATAAGCAAGTACAAAGAAAATGGCGCTGGTGTAGTAGCGTTGTAGGATGTGGAAAAGGATGTTATCTCAGGGAGCGGAACCCGGATCCCTGGCGTCGAGGACATCATTTGTGGTATCAAATACGCTTGGTTGGCAGGTGCTACACCCGCGGAGTAGGGCTGGGCCGCTAGTCCCATGTTGACAGGTATGGCTGCCACTGCCCCTGTAGAGTATTGTGTCCCATATGTCTGCTGTGGTAGCAAGTGCGAGTGGCCCGTCATCATCGGTGGCGGCTGTGGCACTGGGGGTGGTGCTCCCGCCGGCACTGCTCCAATCAATTGTTCATGGGGAAGTTGCTCAGCCACTGTCGGCGGCTGCGGCATTCGTGGTAGTGCACCTGCGGGCACCGCTCCTACCAATTGCTTGTGGGGAACTGGTTTAGGGGCCATTGCTGGTGGTTGCGGCGGCGCACCGGCTACATGTGTCGGCAATGTCATCCCCACCAAGATGGTGCTCACGGACTGTTGGTGCTGTGTTACCCACAGGGGGTGGATTTGTAGCGGCAGGCTGGATCATGGTACTCATTTCTGTTACACCTCTAGTCGTCTGTTGCTCATGGGCCACTCGTTGAGTCCCTACTGGTGGCACTTGCGTTGGGACTCCCTGGTGAACAACGTGTTCACCATGAATCCCTAGCTGCATCATCCCCGCAAGGGGTGGAATCGGCACTCCCGCTTGCGGCAAGGATTGCCAAGGCTGCTCGGTCGGTGGTCCTGGGGCCGGTGGGGCCCCCGCGTGGATGGCAGCGGTTGTAGCCTGGGATGCATATACCTGCTGCTGCAGAGGTGCACTTATGATCTGGGGAGGGGGGGTACTCCCATCAATGGTGCGCCCATACTCAGCTGGGCGGTTCACTACTACCACTCAGGGCCGGACGCGGAGGACTGCGGTGGCACTCCTGTCAGGCCTACTCTGAGGGACAGCTGCAATAAGGACATTGGTGGCTGACAGGGCACGATGGGCTCCCCCGTTGTCGCTTGCCCCGGCGGGGAGGGCTGATTTGCTAGTGTCTGATTCATGATCAGCTGCGCGGATCCTAGTACGGATGAAGACGCTGGTGTCTTCTGCAGCTTGTCTCCCTGGTGAGGTGTCAGCGGTGCCACCTGCGGCTACCATGGTCCTGTCACAGCTGCTCTGGCCATCACACCTCCAGAGCTGGCCCCGCTAGCTGCTGCGGCAGGTTGGAGTCCAAAGGCATCCCAAGCACGGTAGCCAGTGGTTCCATCTGCTGCAACTGGTCGTTCGTTGCCACGATCTTGGTAGTATCTGCTTCCTCGCGGTTCGGTAGTAATGTGTGTTGATGTACTGTTGAAGGGGCGTGTTGTACCGCGGTATTGCCGGCCGCTGTTGACGGCTGCCTGCCACGACGCCGGTAGACCAATCCGCGATAGGCTTTGAGTCCTTCACCATCTGAGTGTTGTTCCGACGATGGCAGAAGATCAGAGAACCATGGGGTTGCTGTAACCACTGCCTCAGGTTCCTCCGACTCGTGCAGGGACTGATTGGTTCCGCGACTGCCATGGTCGGAGATTGTCTCCACTTCCACGCGTTTGCCCAGAGCGTCCATGATATGACGCCAGTGTAACTATTCAAGCCACTCGTTCACCCATCCATGTAGAACCAACGGGTCTGCACCTCGTAAAGAGCTGACTGGGGTGCGGGACAGCACAGGCGGGACTTCTGGATATCTGTGTAGCTAGTGGCACGTCGCGACAGGAAGCACCACACGGACGATTGTTGCTTCGGTCTCCTGCAATCTTGATGCACAAAACATGCTGCCGACATCAATGACTCATCTGATGGTCAAGTGCAGTTCCGCTAATCAAAGAGCAAGGAACTATCCACGCTCACCGCACCATGACATTGATACCCCCAATTTTGGCGCGCCTCTAACTATCTCTGCGCAGTCAGAATTCCGCGCAGTTCGCGAAATACGCACTTTCCACTGCTATCACAGTTCTACCCAAGAATGTAGCGGAATCACCAAAACCCTATGTAATATTTGTTATGTGTATCGGAGACTTGAATCTTTGTGTACGAACCTCACTGACGAGCGACACTCCGCAGTCCGCTCCTTGCCACACGGGAGCCGCCACCGCGTGGCTTCCAGCTCCTCTCCGCGGAGCCCTCGTTCCGTGGACATGTGCAAGCGAAGGCACCGTCGGCAGCTCACTTCACTCGGACTTTTGGCTCTCCACGCACACAACCCCGCGGTCCGCGAATAGTAGTCCAAGAGCTACGGAAGGCGTGGAGACAGTGGATCACTGAGCCATGAGAGGGGTTGAATGTTGTAGATGAATATTTGGCAGAGTACATGGAAGTGGAATCTTGCTCAGAATAAGTGAAAGGCTGAGTTGCACTTGTGCTACTGCGACTGAGGCCCTTTTCTACTCGGGACTTTGCACGGCATGTCTACATGCCGTTGGTCTCTTTCCACACACAGTATCCTCTTTCTTCTTGCTGGGACTCCACGCAATGCGGCTACGTACCGCGCGTCTCGTCCTCAGTCGCCCACCCTCCACACACGCCTAATACATCCTCTATTGGTCACCTTCTTCATGTGCGGCTTGTGTACGCTATTCTTTGTGTTTTTCCTTGAATATCCATCTTCTACAGTGTGCCTTCTGGGGCTCCTCCGTGATTGATGCCCGATTGCTTGCGGTGATTACATGTTCTCTCCCCTGATTGCTCAGCCACTCCGCTAATCTATCTGCACCCTGTCAGTGAGCGCGGATCTTCCCGCGGCTTGTCCCTGTTCTCCTTTTACGGTGGATTCCCCGCCACTACTTCCCGCCTCTTTCCTGAGTCAGGGGAACCGCCGCATGTGATTTTGCTAACCTGCAGCGGCTCCCTTGTTATAATCTCCCGTCCTTGTTGTCCCTGGATCCGCGCTATCCCTCGCTCAACCGCGTCCGTGGGAGCCACCTTTCCATGCGTGGATCTTAGTCTGCCCCCTTCCTCCTCCGCGGATGGTTCCTCCTACGGAGCTGCGGCCGGATTGTGCTTTACATAAGTGCATGTAAGTGCGTGTAAGTGTGTGTAAGTGCGTGTAAGTGCGTGTTAGTGCGTGTGAATATGTGTAAGTATGGGTGAGTATGGGTAATTGCGTGTAAGTGCGTGTAAGTGCGTGTAAGTGTGTAAAAGTGTGTGTAAGTGCGTGTAAGTGTGAAAAAGTGTATGTAAGTGCGTGTAGGTGCGTATAAGTGTGTGTCAGTGCGTGTAAGTGCATGTAAGTGCGTGTAAGTGCATGTTTGTGCGTGTAAGTGCGTGTAAGTACGTGTAAGTGCATATAAGTGCGGGTACGTACGTGTAAGTGCGTGTACGTGCGTGTATGTGTGGGTAAGTGCGTGTAAGTGCGTGTAAGTGCGTGTGAGTACGTGTGAGTGTGTGTGAGTAAGTGTGAGTGCGTATAAGTGCGTATAAGTACGTGTAATTGTGTGTAAGTACGTGAAAGCACGTGCAAATGCGTGTAATTATGTGTAAGTGAGGGAAGTACGTGTAAGTGCGTATAATTGTGTTTTAATGCGTTTAAGTGTGTATAAGTGTGTGTAACTGCGTATAAGTGTGTGTAAGTATGTGTTAGGACGTAGAAGTGTGTGTAAGTGAATTTAAGTGCGTGTAAGTGTATGTAAGTACATGTGAATGCGTGTAAGTACGTGTAAGTACGTGTAAGTGCGTGTAAGTGTGTGTAAGTGCGTGTAAGTGTATGTAAGTGCATGTAAGTGTGTGTAAGTACGTGTAAGTAGATGAACATGCCTATACGTACGAGTAAGTGCGTGTAAGTGCGTGTACATGCGTGTAAGTGCGTGTACGTGTGTGTAAGTGCGTGTAAGTATATCTAAGTACGTGTAAGTGTGTCTAAGTGCATATAAGTACGTGTAAGTGCATATAAGTGCGTGTAAGTGTGTTTAAGTGCATGTAATTGCGTGTAAGTGCGTGTAAGTGCATGTGAGTGCGTGTAAGTACGTGTAAGTGTGTTTAAGTGTGTGTAAGTGCATGTAAGTGCTTGTGAGTATGTGTAAGATTGTGTAAGTGCATGTAAATACGTGTAAGTGCGTGTAAGTACATGTACATGCGTGTAAGCGTGTGTAAGTGTGTGTAAGTGTATGTAAGTATATGTATGTACGTGTAGGTGAGTGTAAGTGCGTGTAAGTACGTGTGAGTGTGTGTGAGTTTGTGAGAGTGCGTGTGAGTGTGTGTGAGTACGTGTGAGTGTGTGTAAGTGCGTGTGAGTGTGTGTAAGTGTGTGTAAGTACGTGTAAGTATGTGTAAGTGTCTGTAAGTACGTGTAAGTACGTGTAAGTACTTGTAAGTGCGTGTAAGTATATGTCAGTGCGTGAAAGTGCGTGTAAGTGCGTGTAAGTGCGTGTAAGCATGTGTAAGTGCGAGTAACTGCATGTAAGTGCGTGTAAGTGTGTGTAAGTGCGTGTAAGTGCGTATAAGTGCGTGTAAGAGTGCCTAAGTGCGTTAAGTATGCGTAAGTGCGTATAAGTGCGTGTAAGTACGTATAAGTGCGTCTAAGTGCGTGTAAGTGCGTGTAAGTGCGTGTAAGTGTGCCTAAATTTGTGTAAGTACGTGTAAGTATGTGTAAGTGCATGTAAGTGCGTGTAAATGCATGTAAGCATGTGTAAGTATGTGTAAGTGAAGGTAAGTGCGTATAAGTGCGTGTAAGTGCGTGTAAGTGTGTGTAAGTGCATGTAAGTGTTTTCAAGCGTGTACAAGTATGTGTATGTGTAAGTGTGTGTAAGTTTGTATAAGTTTGTATGAGTGCGTGTAAGTGCAATGAATTGCGTATAAGTGCGTGTAAGTGTGTGTAAGTGTATGTAAGTACGTGTAAGTGCGTATAAGTGTGTGCAAGTGAGTGTAAGTGCACGTAAGTTCATGAAAGTGCATGCAAGTGCGTGTAAGTGCATGTAAGTGTGTGTATGTGTGTGTGTGTGTGTAAGTGCGTGTAAATGCTTGTAAGTGTGTTTAAGTGTGTGTAAGTATGTGTAAGTGCGTGTAAGTGCGTGTAAGTACCTGTAAGTGTGTATAAGTACGTGTGAGTGCGTGTGAGTGCGTGTGAGTACAGGTGAGTGTGTGTGAGTACGTGTGAGTGCATGTGAGTGCGTGTGAGTGCGTGTGAGCACGTGTAAGGGCATATAAGTGTGTGTAAGTGCATGTAAGCGCATGTAAGTGTGTATAAGTGCATGTACGGGCATGTAAGTGCGTGCAAGTACGTGTAAATAAGTGCGTGTAAGTGCATGTAAGTGCGTGTAAGTTTGTGTAAGTGCATGTAAGTGCATGCAAGTATGTATCAGTACGTGTAAGTGCGTGTGTGCGTGTGTAAGTGCGTGTATGTGCGTGTATGTGCGTGTATGTGTGTTATGTGTGTAAGGTGCGTGTAAGTGTGTGTAAGCGCGTGTAAGTGTGTTTAAGTGCATGTAAGTACATGTATGTGCATGTGAGTGTGTATGAGTGCGTGCGAGTGCATGTGAGTGCCTGTGAGTGTGTATGAGTACGTGTGAGTGCGTATGAGTGTGAAGGAGTGTATGCGAGTGCATGTAAGTGCGTGTACATGTGTGTAAGCGTGTGTAAGTGTGTGTAAGTACGTGTAAGTGCGTGTAAGTAAGTGTAACTGTGTGTAAGTGGGTGCAAGTGCGTGTAAGTTCGTCCAAGTGTGGGTAAGTACGGGTACGTCCGTGTAAGTGCGTGTAAGTGGGTGTAAGTGTGTGCAAGTGCGTGTAAGTACGCGTAAGTATGTGTAAGTATGTGTAAGTGCGTGTAAGTGTGTGTAAGTAGGTATAAGTACGTGTAAGAGCGGGTAAGTGCGTATAAGTGCGTGTAAGTGCATGTAAGTATGTGTTAGTACGTGTAAGTGCATGTATGTGCATGTAAGTGCGTGTGAGAGTTTGTAAGTGTGTGTACGTGCCTATAAGTGCGTGTAAGTGAGTGTAAGTATGTGTAATTACATGTAAGTACGTGTAAGTGTGTGTAAGTACGTGTGAGTGTGTGTGAGTGTGTGTGAGTATGTGTGAGTGCGTGTGAGTGCATGTGAGTGTGTGTGAATGTGTGTGAATGCATGTAAGTGCGTGTAAGTACATGTAAGTAGGTATCAGTGCATGTAAGTACATGTTAGTGCGTGTAAGTACTTGTAAGTGCGTGAAAGTGCGTGTCAGTGCGTGTAAGTACGCGTATGTGCGTATAAGTACGTGTAAGTGTGTGTAAGTTCGTGTAAGTGTGTCTAAGTGCATACAAGGACTTGTAAGTGGGTAAAGTGCGTGTAAGTATGTATAAGTGCATATAAGTGCGTCTAAGTCCGTGTAAGTGCATGTAAGTGCGTGTAAGTACTTATATGTGTGTGTAAGTGTGGATAAGTGCGTGTGAGTACATGTAAGTATGTATAAGTGTGTGTAAGTACGTGTAAGTGCGTGTAAGTACATATACATGCGTGTAAGTGTGTAAGTGTGTGGAAGTGTGTGTAAGTACATGCACGTATGTGTAAGTGCATGTTAGTATGTGTAAGTACGTGTGATTGTGTGTGAGTGTGTGAGAGTGTGTGTGAGTATGTGTGAGTGCTTGTGAGTGTGTGTGAGTGCGTGTGCGTATGTGTAAGTCCGTGTCAGTGTGTGTAAGTACGTGTAAGTGCTATAAGTACGTGTAAGTGCTTGTAAGTACTTGTAAGTGCGTGTAAGTACATGTCACTCTGTGAAAGTGTGTGTAAGTGCGTGTAAGTGCATGTAAGTGTCTGTAAGTATGTGTAAGTATGAGAAAGTGCATGTAAGTGCGTGTACATGTGTGTACGTACATGTAAGTATGTGTAAGTGCGTGTAAGTATGTCTAAGTACATGTAAGTGACTCTAAGTGTGTGTAAGTACGTGTAAGTACGTATATGTGCGTGTAAGTACATACAAGTGCCTTCAAGTGCATGTAAGTGCATGTACGTGCGTGTAAGTATGTGTAAGTGCGTGTAAGTACGTATATGTGTGTGTAAGTACTTTGCATGTAAATGCATGTAAGTGTGTGTAAGTATGTGTAAGTGCGCGTAGGTGCGTGTAAGTACGTATAAGTATATACAACTCTGTGTAAGTGTGTGTAAGTGCGGATGAGTGCGTGTAAGAGCGTGTAAGTGCGGGTAAGTGCGTCTAAGTACGTGTAAGTTCGTGTAAGTGTGTGTAATTGCATGTAATAGCGTGAAATTACAGGTAATTGCGTGTAAGTGTGTGTAAGTGCGTGTAAGTATGTGTAAGTGTGTGTACGTGCGTGTAAGTGCGTGTAAGTATGTGTAGGTGCCTGTAAGTACATGTAAGTACGTATAACTGCTTGTAAGTGTGTGTAAGTACGTGTAAGTGCATGTAAGTGTGTGTAAGTGTGTGTAAGTGTGTGTAAATACTTGTAAGTACGTATCAGTCCGTGTAAGTGCATGTAACTGCGTGTAAGTGTGTGTAAGTGTGTGTAACTGCATGGAAGTGTGTATAAGTGCGTGTAAGTGTGTGTAAGTGTGTGTCAGTACGCGTAAGTGCGTGTACGTATGTGTAAGTTCATGTAAGTACGTATAATTGCGTGTAAGTGTTTGCAAGTGTGTGTAAGTACGTGTAAGTGCGTGTAAGTGTGTGTAAGTTTGTGTAAGTTCGCGTAAGTGTGTGTAAGTACAAAAACCTGCGTATAAGTACGTGTAAGTGCATGTAAGTACGTGTAAGTGCTTCTAAGTGCGTGTACGTGCGTGTAAGTATGTGTAAGTGCATGTAAGTACATGAAAGTATGTGTAAGTGCGTGTGAGTACAGGTGAGTGCGTGTAAGTGCGTGTAAGTGCGTGTAAGTGCGTGTAAGTGCGTGTAAGTGCGTGTAAGGGTTTCTAAGTGCGTGTAAGTACGTATAAGTGCGTGTAAGTACCTGTAAGTGCATATAAGTGTGTGTAAGTGCGAGTAAGTGCATGTAAGCACGTGTAAGTGCGTATATGTGTGTATAAGTGTGTGTAAGTGCGTGTAAGCATGTCTAAGTGCGTATAAGAATGTGTAAGTATGTGTAAGTGTGTGTAAGTGTGTGTAAGTGTGTGAAAGTGCGTGTAAGTGCGTGTAAGTGCATAAAGGTGTGTATAAGTACGTGTAAGTGCGTGAAAGTGTGTGTAAGTGCATGTAACTGTGTGTGATTGCGTATAAGTGTGTGTAAGTACGTATAAATGCGTATAAGTATGTGTAAGTGCATGTTACTTTGTGTAAGTGCGTGTAGGTATGTGTAAGTACGTGTAAGTGTGTGGAAGTACATGTAAGTATGTGTAAGTGCGTGTAAGTGCGTGTAAGTGTGTATAAGTTCGTGTAAGTGCGTGTAAGTATGTGTAAGTGCGTATAAGTGCATGTACCTGTGTGTAACTGTGTGTAAGTGTGTGTAAGTGCGCGTAAGTGTATGTAAGTGTGTATAAGTACATATAAGTGGGTGTACGTGCTTGTAAGTGTGTGTAAGTACGTGTAAGTATGTCTAAGTGCGTGTAACTGTGTGCAACTATGTGTAACTGTGTGTAAGTGCATGTACGTGCCTGTAATTGCGTATTAGTGCGTGTAAGTGCGTGTTAGTATGTGTAAGTGCGTGTATGTGCGTGCAAGTATGTGTAAGTACGTGTAAGTGCGCGTAAGTGTATGTAAGTGCGCATAAGTGTGTGTTCTTGTAAGTACTTGTAAGTGTGTGTAATTGCGTGTACGTGCGGATAAGGGTTGGATGTTGGGTTGGGTGGATAAGGAATTCAGGTTGGAAGCAGGGTTGGAAGTTGGGTTGAAAGTTGGATTAGAAAATGGGTTGGATGTTGGTTTGTAAGTTGGGTTGGAAGTTGGGTTGGAAATTGGGTTGGAAGTTGGATGGGAAGTCGGGTTGGAAGTTGGGATGGAAGTTGCGATGGAAATTAGGTTGGAAGTTGGGTTGGAGGTTGGGTTGGAAGTTGGGTTGGAATTTGTAGAAAATGGATTGGACGTTGTGTTGAAAGTTGGGATGGAATCAGGGTTGGAAGTTGGGTTGGAAGTTGGGTTTGAATTTGGGTTGGAAGTTGGGTTGGAAGTTGGGATGGAAGTTGGGATGGAAGTTGGGTTGCAAGTTGGGTTGGAAGTTGGGATGGAAGTTGGG
>SZWC01000160.1:391948-448833 GCA_023375785.1 Penium margaritaceum | reverse complement strand
CTTCCAACCTAACTTCCAGCCCATTTTCCGACCTAACTTTCATCCCAACCTCAATCCCAACTTCCATCCCAACTTCCAACCCAACTTCCAACTCAACTTCCAGCCCAACTTCCAACCCACGTTCCAGCCCAACTTCCAACCCAACTACCAACCCAACTTTCAACCCAACTTCCAACCCTACTTCCAACCCAAGTTCCAATACAACTTCCAACTCAACTTCCAACCCAACTTCGAAACCTACTTCCAACCCAACTTCCAACACAACTTCCAATGCAATTTCCAACCCAGCATACAACCCAGCTTCCAACCCAATGTTCAACCCAACTTCCAACCCAACTTGAAACCGAGCTTCCAGCCCAGCTTCCAATCTAACTTCCATCCCAACTTCCATTCCAAGTTCTATCCCAACTTCCCACCCAACTTCCAAACCAACTTCCAACACAACGTCCAACCCAATTTCCAGCCCAACGTCCAACCCAACTTCCAACCCAGCATCCAACCTAGCTTCCAACCCAACTTTCAACCCAACTTCCAACCGAACATCCAACCCAACTTCTTGCCCAACTTCCAACACAACTTCCAACCCAACTTCCAACCCACTTTCCAACCCAACTTCCAACCCAACTTCCAACCTAACTTTGAACCCAACATCCAACCCAACTTCCAACCCAACTTCCAACCCAACTTGCAACCCAACTTCCAACCCAACTTCCAACTCAAATTCCAATCCAAATTCCAACCGAACTTCCAACCCAACTTCCATCTCAACTTCCATCCCAACTTCCAGCCCAACTTCCAGCCCAATTTCCAACCCAACTTCCAACTCAAATTCCAATCCAAATTCCAACCGAACTTCCAACCCAACTTCCATCTCAACTTCCATCCCAACTTCCAGCCCAACTTCCAGCCCAATTTCCAACCCAACTTCCAACTCAAATTCCAATCCAAATTCCAACCGAACTTCCAACCCAACTTCCATCTCAACTTCCATCCCAACTTCCAGCCCAACTTCCAGCCCAATTTCCAACCCAACTTCCAACTCAAATTCCAATCCAAATTCCAACCGAACTTCCAACCCAACTTCCATCTCAACTTCCATCCCAACTTCCAGCCCAACTTCCAGCCCAATTTCCAACCCAACTTCCAACTCAAATTCCAATCCAAATTCCAACCGAACTTCCAACCCAACTTCCATCTCAACTTCCATCCCAACTTCCAGCCCAACTTCCAGCCCAATTTCCAACCCAACTTCCAACTCAAATTCCAATCCAAATTCCAACCGAACTTCCAACCCAACTTCCATCTCAACTTCCATCCCAACTTCCAGCCCAACTTCCAGCCCAATTTCCAACCCAACTTCCAACTCAAATTCCAATCCAAATTCCAACCGAACTTCCAACCCAACTTCCATCTCAACTTCCATCCCAACTTCCAGCCCAACTTCCAGCCCAATTTCCAACCCAACTTCCAACTCAAATTCCAATCCAAATTCCAACCGAACTTCCAACCCAACTTCCATCTCAACTTCCATCCCAACTTCCAGCCCAACTTCCAGCCCAATTTCCAACCCAACTTCCAACTCAAATTCCAATCCAAATTCCAACCGAACTTCCAACCCAACTTCCATCTCAACTTCCATCCCAACTTCCATTCCAAGTTCTATCCCAACTTCCCACCCAACTTCCAACCCAACTTGCAACCCAACTTCCAACCCATCTTCTAACCCAGCTTCCAACCCAACTTTCAACCCAACTTCCAACCCAATTCCCAACCCAACTTCCAGCACAACTTCCAATCCAAATTCCAACCCAACTTCCAACCCAACTTCCATCTCAACTTCCATCCCAATTTCCAACCCAACTTCCAACTCAACTTCCAACCCAATTTCCAACCCATGATCCAACCTAACTTCCAACCCAGCTCTCAACCCAACTTTCAACCCAACTCCCAACCCTACTTCCAACCCAAGTTCCAACCCAACTTCCAACCTAACTTCCAACCCAACTTCCAACCTAACTTCCAACACAACTTCCAACCCAATTTCCAACCCAGCTTCCAACCCAGCTTCCAACACAACGTTCAACCCACCTTCCAACCCAACTTCAAACCCAGTTTCCAATCCAACTTCCAACCTAACTTCCATCCCAACCTCCATTCCAACTTCTATCCCAACATCCAACCCAACTTCTAACCCAATATCCAACCCAACTTCCAACCCAACTTCCAACACAACTTCCAACCCAACTTTCAAACCACCTTCCTACCCAACTTCCAATCCAACTTCCAACCTAACTTTGAACCCAACATCCAGCCCAACTTCCAACCCAACTTCCAACCGAACTTGCAGTCCAACTTTCAACCCAACTTCCATCCCAACGTCCATTCCAACATCAACCCAAACTTCCATCCCAGCTTCCCTACCATGATCTAACCCAACTTCCAACCCAACCTCCAACCCAAAATTACAGCCAAACGTCCAACCCAGCTTCCAACCCAACTTCCAATCCAACTTCCAACCCAACTTCCAACCAAACTTCCATCCCAACTTCCATCCCAACTTCCATCCCAACTACCATCCCAACTTCCAACCCAACTTCCAACTGAACTTCCAACCCAACCTCCAAACCAACTTCCAACCCAACTTCCATCCCAACTTCCATCCCAACTACCATCCCAACTTCCAACCCAACTTCCAACTGAACTTCCAACCCAACCTCCAAACCAACTTCCAACCCAACTTCCAATCCAACTTCCAACCCATCTTTCAACCCAACTTCTAATTCAACTTCCAACCCAACGTCCAACCCACCTTCCTCCCCAACTTCCAACTTAACATCCAAAAGAACTTCTAACCCAACCACAATCTTAACTTCCGTCCCAATTTCAGACCCAATTCATATCTCAACTTCCATCCCAACATCCAACCCAACTTCCAACCCAACTTCCAACCCAACTTCCACCCCAACTTTCAGGCCAACTTCCAACACAACTTCCAACCCAGTTTCCATCCCAGCTTCCAACCCATCTTCTAACCTAGCTTGCAACCCAACTTTCAACCCAAATTTCAACCCAACGTCCAATCCAATTTCCAACCCAACTTCCAACCCAACTTCCAACCCAATTTCCAACCCAACTTCCATCCCGACTTCCATCCCAACTTGCAATGCAACTTCCAACCCAACTTCCAACCCAACTTCCAACCCAATTTCCAACCCAACTTCCATCCCGACTTCCATCCCAACTTGCAATGCAACTTCCAACCCAACTTCCAACCCAACTTGCAACCCACGTTCCAACCCAACTTCCAACCCAACTTCCAACCCAACATTCAACCCAAGTTCCAACCCAACTTCCAACCCAACTTCCAACCCAACTTCCAGCCCAAGTTCCAACACAACTGTCAACCCAACTTCCATCTAAGCATACAACCCAGCTTCCAATCCAACTTTCAACCCAACTTCCAATTTATCTTTCAACCCAACTTCCAACTCAACTTCCAGCCCAACGTCCAACCCAACTTCCAACCCAACTTCCAATCCAACGCCCAACCCAACTTCCAACCCAACTTTCATTCCAACTTCAATCCCAACTTCAAACACAACTTCCATCCCAACTTCCATCCCAACATACAACCCAACTTCCAACCCAACTTCCAACCCAACTTCCATTCCAACTTCCAACCCAACTTCCAACCTAACTTCCAACCTTGCTTCTAATCCAACTTCCAACCCGACTTTCAACCCAACTTCCAACCGAGCTTCAACCCAACTTCCAACCTAACTTCCAACCCAAATTCCAACCCAACTTCCAACCCAACTCCCATCCCTACTTCTATCCCAACTTCCAACCCAACTTCCAACCCAACTTCTAACCCAGCTTCCAACCCAACTTCCAACCCAACTTTCAATCCAACTTCCAACCCAACATCTAACCCAGCTTCCAACCTAACTTCCAACCCAACTTCCATCCCAGCTTCCATCCCAACTTCCAACCCAACTTCCAACTCAACTTCCAACCCATCTTCCAACCCATGTTCCAACCTAACTTCCAACCCAGCTCTCAACTCAACTTTCAACCCAACTCCCAGCCCTACTTCCAACCCAACTTCCAACCCAACTTCTAACCCAACTTCCAACCCAAATTCCAACCCAAGTTCCAACCCGATTTCCAACCCAACTTCCAACCCAACTTTCATCCCAACTTCCATCCCAACTTCCAACCCAACGTCCAACCCATCTTCCAATCCAACTTCTAACCCAACTTCCAACCCAACTTCCAACCCCACTTCCAACCCAACTTCCAACCCAACTTCCATCTCAACTTCCATCCCAACTTCCAACCCAACTTCCAACTCAACTTCCAACCCATCTTCCAACCCATGTTCCAACCTAACTTCCAACCCAGCTCTCAACTCAACTTTCAACCCAACTCCCAGCCCTACTTCCAACCCAAGTTCCAACCCAACTTCCAACCCAACTTCCAACCCAACTTCCAACCTAACTTCCAACACAACTTCCAACCCAAATTCCAATCCAGCATACAACCCAGCTTCAAACACAACGTTCAACCCAACTTCCAACCCAAACTTCAAACCCAGCTTCCAACCCATCTTCCAACCTTACTTCCATCCCAACCTCCATTCCAACTTCTATCCCAACTTCCAACCATCTTCTAACCTAACTTCCAACACAACTTCCAACCCTACTTCCAACCCAACCTCCAACCCAACTTCCAACCCAGCATCCAACCTAGCTTCCAACCCAACTTTCAACCCAACTTCCAACCCAATATCCAACCCAACTTCCAACCCAACTTCCAACACAACTTCCAGCCCAACTTCCGAACCACCTTCCTACCCAACTTCCAATCCAACTTCCAACCTAACTTTCAACCCAACATCCAGCCCAACTTCCAACCCAACTTCCAGCCCAACTTGCAATCCAACTTCCAACCCAATTTCCATCCCAACTTCCATTCCAACATCAACCCCAACTTCCATCCCAGCTTCCCTACCATGATCTAACCCAACTTCCAACCCAACCTCCAACCCAAAATTCCAGTCAAACGTCTAACCCACCTTCCAACCCAACTTCCAATCCAACTTCCAACCCAACTTCCAACCCAACTTCCATCCCAACTTCCATCCCAACTTCCATCCCAACTTCCAACCCAACTTCCAACTAAACTTCCAACCCAACCTCCAAACCAACTTCCAACCCAACTTCCAATCCAACTTCCAACCCATCTTTCAACCCAACTTCCAATTCAACTTCCAACCCAACGTCCAACCCAACTTCCTCCCCAACTTCCAAACCAACTTCAAACAGAACTTCTAACCTAACCGCAATCCCAACTTCCGTCCCAATTTCATCCCCAACTTCTATCCCAACTTCCATCCCAACATCCAACCCAACTTCTAACCCAACTTCCAACCCAACTTCCACCCCAACTTTCAAGCCAACTTCCAACACAACTTCCAACCTAGCTTCCGACCCAGCTTCCAGCCCAGCTTCTAACCTAGCTTCCAACCCAACTTTCAACCCAAATTTCAACCCAACGTTTAATCAAACTTCCAACCCAACTTCCAACCCAACTTCCAACCCAACTTCCAACCCAAATTCCATCCCGACTTCCATCCCAACATCTGATGCAACTTCCAACCCAACTTCCAACCCAACTTGCAACCCACGTTCCAACCCAACTTCCAACCCAACTTCCAATTCAACATTCAACCCAAGTTCCAACCCAACTTCCAACCCAACTTCCAACCCAACTTCCAGCCCAAGTTCCAATACAACTATCAACCCAACTTCCATCTAAGCATACAACCCAGCTTCCAATCCAACTTTCAACCCAACTTCCAATTTAGCTTTCAACCCAACTTCAAACTCAACTTCCAACCCAACGTCCAACCCAACTTCCAATCCAACTTCCAATCCAACGCCCAACCCAACTTCCAACCCAACTTTCATTCCAACTTCAATCCCAACTTCAAACACAACTTCCATCCTAACTACCATCCCAACATACAACACAACATCCAACCCAACTTCCAACCCAACTTCCATTCCAACTTCCAACCCAAGTTCCAACCTAACTTCCAACCTTGCTTCTAATCCAGCTTCCAACCCGACTTTCAACCCAACTTCCAACCCAGCTTCAACCCAACTTCCAACCTAACTTCCAACCCAAATTCCAATTCAACTTCCAACCCAACTCCCATCCCAACTTCCATCCCAACTTCCAACCCAACTTCCAACCCAACTTCTAACCCGACTTCCAACCCAAATTCCAACCCAAGTTCCAACCCGATTTCCAACCTAACTTCCAACCCAACTTTCAATCCAACTTCCAACCCGACATCCAACCCAGCTTCCAACCTAACTTCCAACCCAAATTCCATCCCAGCTTCCATCCCAACTTCCAACCAAACTTCCAACCCAACTTCCAACACAACTTCCAACCCATTTTCCAACCCAACTTCCAACACAACTTCCGACCCAGCTTCCAACCCAGCCTCGAACCCAGCTTCCAACCCAATTTTCAACCCAACTTCCAACCCAACTTCCAGCCCAGCTTCCAACCCAACTTCCATCCCAGCTTCCATCCGAAGTTCCAACCCAACTTCCAACCTAACTTCCAGCCCAAAATGCCAACTCAACTTCCAACCCGGCTTCCAACCCAACTTCTAACCCAAGTTCCAACCCAGATTCCATCCCAACATTCAAACCAACTTCCAATCCAACTTCTAACCTAATTTCCAACCCAACTTCCAACTCAGCATTCAACCCAACTTCCAACCTAACTTCCATCCCAACTTCCAGCCCAACTTCCATCCCAACTTCCAACCCAACATCCAACCCTACTTCCAACCCCATTTCCAACCCAACTTCCAACCAATCATCCAACCCAATGTCCAACCCATTTTCCAATCCAACTTCCAACCCAACTTCCAACCCAACTTCTAACCCAATTTCCAACCCAACTTCCAACTCAGCATTCAACCCAACTTCCAACCTAACTTCCATCCCAACTTCCAGCCCAACTTCCATCCCAACTTCCAACCCAACATCCAACCCTACTTCCAACCCCATTTCCAACCCAACTTCCAACCAATCATCCAACCCAATGTCCAACCCATTTTCTAATCCACCTTCCAACCCAACTTCCGACCCAACTTCCAACCTAACTTCCATCCCAACCTCCATCTTAACTTTCATCCCAACTTCCAGCCCAACTTCAAATCCCAACTTCCAACCCAACTTCCAACCCAACTTCCAACCAAACTTCCAACCCAGCATCCAACCTAGCTTCCAACCCCACTATCAACCGAACTTCCAACTCAACTTCCAAACCAACTTCCAACCCAACTTCCAATCCAACTTCCATCCAACCTCAATTCCAACTTCCAACACAACTTCCAACCCAACTTCCAACCCAACATCCGACTCAACTTCCAATCCAACTTCCAACCCAACTTCCAACCCAACATCCAACCAACTTCCAACCCAATTTCCAACCCAACTTTGAACCCAAATTCTCACTCAACTTCCAACCCAACGGTCAACCGAACTTCCAACCCAGTTTCCAACCCAACTTCTAACCAAACTTCTATCCCAACGTCAAACCCAACTTCCATCCCAACTTCCCTCCCATCGTCCAATTCAACTTCCAACCCAACTTCCAACCCAACTTCCAATCCAACTTCAAATCCAGCTACTAACCCAGCTTCCAACCCAACTTTCAACCCGAGTTCCAACGCAATTCCAACCCAACTTCCAACCCAACTTCCAACCCAACTTCCAACCCAACCTCCATCCTAACTTCCATCCCACCTTCCAACCAAACTTCCAACCCAACTTCCAACCAAACTTCCAACCCAACTTCCAACCCAACTTCCAGCCCAACTTCCAACCCAGCTTCTAACCGAACTTCCAACCCAACTTTCAACCCAGCTTCTAACCCAACTTCCTACCCAGCTTCCAACCCAACTTCCAGCCCAAGTTCCCACCCAACTTCCAGCCCAACGTCCATCCCAATTTCCATCTCAACTTCCAATCCAACTTCCATCCCAACCTCCAACCCAAATTCCATCCCAACTTCCATCCCAACTTCCAACCCAACTTCCAACCAATCTTCCAACCTTACTTTCAAACCATCTTCCAACCCTAGTTCCAACCAACGTTCCAACCCAGCTTCCAATGCAGCTTCCAACCTTACTTTCAACCCAACTTCCAACCCAACTTCTAACGCAACATTCAACCCAACTTCCATCCCAACTTCCATCCCAACTTCCAACCAAACTTCCAACCCAACTTCCAACCATAGTTGTCCTGGGTGTTCGATGGAGGGCCCCTGCATCGACATCGGGACATCAATCTGCATCGATGTCCCACCGATGCCGATCGGAACCCAGCGCGCACTCCTGGCTGACCGAGAGACCCAGCGGCTTCTCAGAGACCATGGGACCCCAAAAATACTGGAAAAAATCAACGACGACAAGTTCAAGTCGGCCATTTGTTTTTGGAAATGGCTTTTTTCATATCCTCATACAACTGTATGGTTCTCAACATGTGTACTTGCCATGTGGCAAAGTAGTCCCAAATTAGCCTTCTAGGCATGCCATGTGGCATCTTCACATGGCAAAGCACATCAACATGCATGTTTTCTAGAGGCTAGGAGATATGCTACGTCCCAAGCACAGCCATGCATTTTACCAGCCTGGCAAAACGTCAACATACATTCTGCTTTCATGGCTACATGCATGGCCTCGTGACCAGTCAATATCCTCCTCTGAGGATATGGTAGCCATGGGATGCATTGCACGATTGATGGTTTCGATCCTTTCGATTAAAACCGTCGATCTAAGGGTCGTGTCAAACCGAGGCCTTTGTCCATTCAACGTGACCTCTGTCACTGTCGCGGTGACTCTCGGTTTGCATGGATAGCGTAACAAAAAGGAGGCAGTCACATGCCTCCTCTCTCTTTGACTTTGGCCTCAACAGTTAGCCATCGCCGGCCAACTATTGAGGCCGTCCAGCATGGGCTCTCAGGTAGGGAGCTCCGCCAATGTCTCTGTAACATCAAGCCAGTTCGATGCGGCCAGGTGGAACCCACCAAAGAAGAAATCTATCAGTGGTGATCTCCTCACCAAAGAGCTCAGCAAGCACATTGAGCCGTGTCCCACAGAAGCCAAGAATCCAGGCTGGCGTTGCGGCTCATGTGGGAAGAAAGGCAGTGGGACATGTGACCGCATCTGCAGTCACTTTGCAGGCACCAATCCCAACATCGGCAAGTGCCTGCATCCCTCGCCCCTGTGCTGAGATGTCCTTGGCATGGAGCGCCCATCCCCTGCTGGCTGGCAGCCGGTCAACGTCAGCTTGTACAAGATAGAGGGGAAGGAGTGGAGCACAAAGGGCAAGGCGGTGCAGTGGATTAAACTCAGGGAGAAGCAACAGCAGGCGGAGCAGGCAGCGGTGGGTGACTTGAATCCGAAGCCAGACAGTGACGATGAAGCAGCAAATGGTCGGGAGCAGCAGAGGCAGCCGGCAACAGCAAGGCTAGATGATGAGGTTCCCTTGTTTTACATCAACAGAGCGGCCTCCTTCCGGCAGACAACCATGGTACAGCATTCCGACTGGTCAAACAATGAACGCTGCGAGCTTAGCATTGTCAAGCGGATAGCCATTGCTGTCCAACCCATCTCTTTTGGCCGCGAGGCCGTGCTCATGGAGGTTGTGAAAAATGCAAAGAAGACCACTGCTGCTTTTTGGTTACCTGCTAGGTCCACCGTAGTGGATGTCCTGCTTCCAAAACTCGACAAGGAACTGGAGGAGCTAGATGCTCCTCTGAAGTAGGGTTGGAGCACATACGGCTGCTCTCTAGCTGTGGATGAGTGGTCTGACCGTCAGGTCAGACCAATCTGTAATGCCATGGCTGTCAATGCCATGGGTTCTCTCTACCTCTTTTCCCGTGATGCAAGTGGAATGACAAGAGACGCAGACCGTGTTGCAAGCATAATCGAGGCTGCAATTGAGATTGTTGGGGAGGACAAGGTAGTTTATGTCATATGCGACAACACTTGTGTGAACAAAAAAGCTTTTGCTTACCTGAGGGTCAAGTTTTGTCAACTGTTTTTCCAGGGATGCTGTTCGCACAACATCGACCTGATCATGAAAGATGTGGGCAAGTAGGCTTGGGGATCAAGCGTGATTGGGCGGTGTAAGAAGATTGTGGCCTTTTTCAAAATAAATGCTATGCCCTGGACGTGGCCGAAGGAGAGGACGGGAGGGAAGGTGTTGAAAGTGCGCAATGACACTCGCTTTGCCTCGGTCTTCTCCATGGTGGAGAGACTACTGGAGCTTCGGGATAAGCTCCAGACATTCGTGGGCTTGGTTGTTTGGAAGACAATTAGTTTGCACAGGGATGCTTCATTTTGGTCAAGGAAGCGGGACGTAAGACGTTTCATCAGGAGAAGGGTCTTTTGGTTGCAGTTGCGTCAACTGTAGGATCTACTCCAGCCACAAACAGTCGTACTCAGGGTTGCTCACAAGCCTAGTGGGTGTGCTGGTGAGATCTATGAGGGGTTGTTGGATTGTGTTGAGCAGCTGAAGTTGTTGTCTTTGAAAAGGACAGGAAGCCAAGAAGGGTGGCAGAGAGTCATGTGAACTTTAAGCTGGGCAGGTTGGAGACCCGTTGGTCTAGGGACATGTATTCTCCCTTGTATGCTGTAGCTCGCTGATTCCACCCAGAGCATTTTGGCAACGACCTCTCTACGGACAGCAACACCTTTGGCGGCGTGGCAGGCGGTGGTTGAGGCCTTGGTTCCGGATGACAAGCAGGTCCAGGTGATGAAGGACATAAGGGCTTTCCAGAAGGCACAGACGATGGTGGTGAGTGATCCTATGGTCACTCATTGGAGGAATGCAAAGGCGATCGCTGCGGTTGCCAAGGTGTAGTGTGGTACAATGTGTGCGGTGGAGTGGCATGTCGACTACATGTGCCATCTACCTGTGCCGAGGGATCTTGCACTAAAGGTGTTGTCACAGTCATACTCATCATCTGAATGCAAGCGTGTCTTTTCCACGCACGAGCTCATCCACACCGTCAGGCACAACAGGCTGAAAGTGGAGACACTGGAGCTAGTGGTGCAATGCAACGTGCGACTGCGGAAGTAGTATGGGTGCATTGGGAGAAAGGCAACAGGGGGGCTTGTGGCAGTAGCTGTAGTAGAAGTAGAAGCAGCAGCAGAGGCAGAAGAAGGAGAAGCAGATGGAAGTGAGGATGATGGCAACATCGTGGAAGAAGAGGGGGTTCTTAGTGAGCCGGAGGAAGACATGGAGAGTGATGACATAGAGGGCCAAGATGAGGAGGAAGAGGAAGCAGAGGTAGAAGATGATGTTATAGAAGTGATGGCATCGATTCGTGTCATGACTGACATGCCAGGACTTCCACATGCACGGCCTGTCCGTGCCCGTGCGCAAGAGAAGCCAGCAGCCAAGAATGCTAATGGGGAACAGGGGATGGGCAATGGGGAAGACCAAGATGAGGGAGAGGAGAACCTGGACAAGGGTGCTGAAAGTGAGCAAGGTGAGGGAGGAGAGGAGGAGGCTAATGCAGCAGACAAGGGAGATGAGAGAGCAGAAGAAAGGGATGAAGGTGGACAGGAAGGAGAGGAGGGTGAGGAGGGTGATGCAGCTGCCTGTGTTGCTGGTGAAACACCAGGATCAAGTGCAGATGTGATGGATGTTGCAGCATCACCAACACGCAGAGGGGCATCCACTAGAGCATCCAGTGTTGGCATTGCCAGTACTGCTGCAGGAAGAGGAAAAGCACCAACCGCAGCAGCTAAAGCAGCAGCAGTCAAACGGTCTACAGCAGCAACAATTATTGCAGCAAGCAAGGCTGCAAAGCGCAAGCATGCTACAAAAAAGGAGAAGATGTTGCAGCAATTACTAGTGCATGAAGTGTTCTCTGCAAATTGGCCATGATGTTTTCAAATGCCAAGTAATACATTGTCTTCATTTTTCTTCCTTGCTCCCTTCCACTGTAGTAATGGAAATCATGGTTATTGATAATGGTGGTTGTGCAATGCAATGCAAGCAACAACAGTTGACTGATAATGGTGGAATGCAAGCTGTCTTAAGGTGTAGTCTGTGGAAAGGTAGAACACATTGCAAATAATGACGAAGGCAGAAAAAGTATGGCATGCTTCAAGTGACAATAATTCATATGAAAGCATAGGAAAGTAGTTGTAATACATAGGTTGAAACTGTGTTCTATGAAAATGTGCCGATATTGTTTTTGGTGCTCATGACCACTCCTTTATAGGCTTTCGTGGCCATTTTATGCGCTTACGTGTAAAGTCACATCGATGTCCCTGGAGACAGGTCCATTGATGGACCGATGGGCACCGATGGGCGTCGATATCCGATGGCCTAAGGTCAACACTGCTTCCAACCCAACTTCCCACCCAGATTCCAACCCAACTTCCAACCCAACTTCCAACTCAACTCCAAACCCATATTCCATCCCAACTTTCAACCCGACTTCCGATCCAACTTCCAAACCAACTTCCAACCCAACTTCCACCCCAACCTCCAACCTAACGTCCACCCCAACTTCCAACCCAACGTCCAACCCACTTTCTAATCCAACTTCCAACCCAACTCCCAACCCAACTTCCAACCTCACTTCCATCCCAACCTCCCTTCCAACTTCCATCCCAACTTCTAACCCAACTTCCAACCCAACTTCCAACCCAACTTCCAACCTAACCTCCAACCCAACTTTCAACCCAGCATCCAACCCAGCTTCCAACCAAACATTCAACCCAACTTCCAACCCAATTTCCAATCCAACTTCAAACCCAACTTTCAACACAACTCCCAACCCAACTTCCAACCCACCTCCATCCCAACTTCCAACCCAACTTCCAACCTAACTTCCAACCCAACATCCAGCCCAACTTCCAACCCAACGTCCAACCCAACTTCCAACCCAACTTCCAACCCAACTTCCAACCCAACATTTCCAACCCCTTCCAACCCAACTTTCAACCCAACTTCCAACCCAACGTCCAACCCAACTTCCAACCTAACTTCCAACCCAACATCCAGCCCAACTTCCAACCCAACGTCCAACCCAACTTCCAACCCAACTTCCAACCCAACTTCCAACCCAACTTTGAACCCAGCTTCCAACTCAAATTTCAACCCAACAGTCAGCCCAACTTCCACCGCAACTTCCAACCCAACTTCCATCCCAACTTCCATCCCAACTTCAAACCCAGGATCCATCCCAACTTCCCTCCCATCATGAAACCTAACTTCCAGCCCAAATTCCAACCCAACGTCCAACCCAGATTCGATCCCAACATTGAACCCAACGTCCAATCCAACTTCCAAACCATCTTCCAAGCCAACTTCCAACGCAACCTCCAACCCAACTTCCAACCTAACTTCCATCCCAACTTCCATCCCAACTTCCAACCCAACTTCCAACCCAACTTCCAACCCAATTTCCAACCCAACATCCAACCCAACTTCCAACCCAGCATCCAACCCATTTTCTAATCCAACCTCCAACCCCACTTCCAACCCACTTTCCAACCTCACTTCAAACCTAACTTCCATCCCAACGTCCATTCCAACTTCCATCCCAACTTCCAACCCAACTTCCAACCCAACTTCAAGCCCAACTTCCAACCCAACTTCCAACCCAACCTCCAACCCAACTTCCAACCCAACTTCCAACCCAACTTCAAGCCCAACTTCCAACCCAACTTCCAACCCAACCTCCAACCCAACTTCCAACCCAGCATCCAACGCAGCTTCCAACCCATCTTTCAACCCAGCATCCAAGGCAACTTCCAACCCAACTTCCAACCCAACTTCCAGCCCAACTTCCATTCTACCTCCATCCCAACATCCAACCCAACTTCCAACCTAACTACCAACCGAACATCCAAACTAACTTCCAACTCAACTTCCACCCCAAATTCCAACCCAACTTCCAACCCAGATTCGATCCCAAATTTCAGCCCGACTTCCGATCCAACTTCCAAACCAGCTTCCAACCCAACCTCCAACCCAACGTTCAACCCAACGTCCGACCCAACTTCCAACCCAATGGCCAACCCATTTTCTAATCCAACTTCCAACCCAACTTCCAACCCAACTTCCAACCTAACTTCCATCCCAACCTCCATTCCAACTTCCATCCCAACTTCCAACCCAACTTCCTACCCAACATATAACCCAACTTTCAACCCAAGTTCCAACCCAACCTCCAACCCAACTTTCAACCCAGCATCCAACCCAGCTTTCAACCCAACTTTCAACCCAATTTCCAACGCAACTTCCAACCCAACTTCCAACCCAACTTTCAACCCAAATCCCAACCCAACTTCCATCCCACCTCCATCCCAACTTCCAACCCACCTTCCAACCTCACTTCCAACCCAACATCGAACGAAGCTTCCAACCCAACTTCCAACCCAACTTCCAACCCAAATTCTAACCCAGCTTCCAACCCAACTTAGAACCCAACTTCCAACTCAAATTTCAACCCAACAGTCAGCTCAACTTCCAACCCAACTTCCAACCCAATTTCCATCCCAAGTTCCATCCCAACTTCAAAACCCAGCTTCCATCCCAACTTCCCTCCCATCATAAAACCTAACTTCCAACCCAACTTCCAACCCAGATTCGATCCCAACATTCAACCCAACGTCCAATCCGACTTCCAAACCATCTTCCAAGCCAACTTCCAACCCAGCCTCCAACCCAACTTCCAACCTAACGTACATCCCAACTTCCATCCCAACTTCCAACCCAACTTCCAACCCAACTTCCAACCCAATTTCCAACCCAACTTCCAACCCAACTTCCAACTCAACATCCAACCCATTTTCTAGGCCAACTTCCAACCCAACTTCCAACGAAACTTCCAACCTAATTTCCAACCTAACTTCCATCCCAACCTCCATTGCAACTTCCATCCCAACTTCCAACGCAACTTCCAACCCAACTTTCAATCCAACTTCCAACCCAACCTCCAACCCAACTTCCAACCCAGCATCCAACCGAGCTTCCAATCCAACTTTCAAACCAACATCCAAGCCAAATTCCAAGCCAGCTTTCAACCCAACTTCCAACCCAACTTCCAACCCAACTTCCATCCCACCTCCATCCCAACTTCAAAGCAAACTTCCAACCTAACTACCAACCTAACATCCAATCCAACTTCCAACCTAACTTCAAACCCAACTTCCAACCCAATTTTCAACCCTACTTTCGATCCGACTTCCAAACCAACTTCCAACCCAACATCCACCCCAACCTCCAACCCAGCGTCAAACCCAACTTCCAATCCAACGTCCAACTCACTTTCTCATCCAACTTCCAACCCAACTTCCAACCCAGCTTCCAATCCAACTTCCAACCTAACTTCCATCCCAACCTCCATTCCAACTTCCGTCCCAGCTTCCAACCCAGCTTCCAACCCAACTTCCAACCCAACTTCCAAACCAACTTCCAACCCAACTTCCAACCCAACCTCCAACCCAACTTTCAACCCAGCATCCAACCCAGCTTCCAACCCAAATTTCACCCCAACTTCCAACCCAACTTCCAACCCAACTTCTAGCCCAACTTTCAACCCAGCTCCCAACCCAATTCCATCCCACCTCCATCACATCTTCCAACCCAACTTCCAACCTTTCTTCCAATCCAACATCTACCCCAACTTCCAACCCAACATCCAACCCAACTTCCAACCCAACTTCCAACCCAACTTGGAACTTAAATTCCGACCCAACTTCCAACCCAACTTTGAACCCAACTTCCAACTCGAATTCCAACCCAACGGTCAGCCCAACTTCCAATCCAACTTCCAACCCAACTTCCAACCCAACTTCCATCCAAACTTCCATCCCAAATTCAAACCGAGCTTCCATCCCAACTTCCCTCCCATCATAAAACCTTACTTCCAACCCTACTTCGAACCCAACTTCCAACCCAGATTCGATGCCAACATTCAACCCAACGTCCAATCAAACTTCCAAACCATCTCCCAAGCTAACTTCCAAACCAACTACTAACCCAGCTTCCAACCAAGCTTCCATCCCAACATCCATACCAACTTCCAACCCAACTTCCAACCCAATTTCCAACCCAATTTCCAACCCAACTTCCAACTCAACTTCCAACCCTTTATCTAACCCATTTTTTAATGCAACTTCCAACCAAACCTCCAACCCAACTTCCAACCTAACTTTCAACTCAACTTTCATCCCAACCTCCATTCCTGCTTCCAACCCAGCATCCAACCCCGCTTCCAACCCAACTATCAACCCAATATCCAACCCAACATCCAACCCAACTTCCAACCCAACTTCCAACCCAAATTCAAACCGACCTTCCATCCCACCTCCATCCCAACTTCCAACCCACCTTCCAACCTAACTGCCAACCCAACATCCAAGCCAACTTCCAACCCAAATTCCAACCCAACTTCCATCCCAACTTCCATCCAAACTTCAAACCCAACTTCCATCCCAACTTCCATCCCATCATCCAACCCAACTTCCAACCCAACTTCCAACCCATCATCCAACCCAACTTCTAAACCAGCTTCTAACCCAGCTTCCAACCCAACTTTCAACCCAACTTCCAACCCAACTTCCAGCCTAATTTCCAACCCAACTTCCAACCCAACTTCCATCCCAGCTTCCAACCCAACTGCCAACCCAACTTCCAATTCATCTTCCAATGCATCTTCCAACCCAACTTCGAACCCAACGTCTAACCCAACTTCCATCCCAACTTCCAACCCAACTGCAAACCCAACTTCCAACCCATCGTCCAACCCAACTTCCCAACCAGCTTCTAACCCAGCTTCCAACCCAACTTTCAACCGAACATCCAACCCAACTTCCAACCAAACTTCCATCCAAACTTCCATCCTAAATTCAAACCCAGCTTCCATCCCAACTTCCCTCCCACCATAAAACCTTACTTCCAACCCTACTTCGAACCCAACTTCCAACCCATATTCGATGCCAAAATTCAACCCAACGTCCAATCAAACTTCCAAACCATCTCCCAAGCTAACTTCCAACCCAACTTCCAACCCAACTTCCAACCTAACTTCACTCCCAACTTCCATACCAACGTCCAACCCAACTTCCAACCCAACTTCCAATCCAATTTCCAACCCAACTTCCAACCCAACATCTAACCCATTTTTTAATCCAACTTCCAACCCAACCTCCAACCGAACTTCCAACCTAACATTCAACCTAACTTTCATCCCAACCTCCATTCCAACTTCCATCCCAACTTCCAACGCAACCTGCAACCCAACTTCCAACCAACCTCCAACCGAACTTCCAACCCAGCATCCAACCCAGCTTCCAACCCAACTATCAACCCAACATCCAATCCAACATCCAACCCAACTTCCAACCCAACTTCCAACCCAAATTCCAACCGACCTTCCATCCCACCTCCATCCCAACTTCCAACCCAACTTCCAACCTAACTACCAACCCAACATCCAACCCAACTTCCAACCCAACATCCAACCCAACTTCCATCCCAACTTCAAACCCAACTTTCATCCCAACTTCCATCCCATCATCCAACCCAACTTCCAACCCAACTTCCAACCCATCATCCAACCCAATTTCTAAACCAGCTTCTAACCCAGCTTCCAACCCAACTTTCAACCCAAATTCCAACCTAACTTCCAACCCAATTCCAACCCAACTTCCATCCCAGCTTCCAACCCAACTGCCAACCCAGCTTCCAACCCATCTTCCAATGCAACTTCCAACCCAACTTCCAACCTAACGTCTAGCCCAACTTCCATCCCAACTTCCTACCCAACCGCCAACCCAACTTCCAACCCATCTTCCAACCCAACTTCCCAACCAGCTTCTAACCCAGCTTCCAACCCAGCTTTCAACCGAACTTCCAGCCCAACTTCCAACCCAACTTCCAGCCAACTTCCATCCCAACTTCCATCCCAACCTCCAACCCAACTTCCAACCCAACTTCCCACTCAAATTCCAACCCAACTTCAAACACAACTTCCAACCCAGGTTCCATCCCAAATGTCAACCCAACGTCCAATCCAACATCCAAACCAACTTGCAACCCAACTTTCAACCCAGCCTCCAGCCCAACTTCCAAGCTAACTTCCATCTCAACTTCCATCCCAACTTCCAATCCAACTTCCAGTCCAACTACAAACCCGATTTGTAACCCAACTTCCAACCTAGCTTCCAACCCAACTTCTAGCCCATTTTGTAGTCCAACTTCCAACCCATCTTCCAGCCCAACTTCCAACCCAACTGCCGACCCAATTTCCAACCCAACATTGAACCCAACATCCACTCAAATTCCTACCCAACGGTCGGCCCAAGGTCCAACCCAACTTCCAACCCAGCTTCCAACCCAACTTCCAACCTAACTTCCAGCCTAACTTCCATCCCAACCTCCATTCCAACTTCCATCCCAACTTCCAACCCAACTTCCAACCCAACTTCCAACCCAACTTTCAACCCAACTTTCAACCCAACTTCCAACCCAACTTCCAACCCAACATCCAACCCAACTTTCAACCCAACTCCCAACCATGCTTCCATCCCACCCCCATCCCAACTTCCAACCCAGCTCCCAGCCCAACTTCCAACCCAACATCCAACCCAACTTTCAACCCAACTTCCAACCCAACTTCCAACCCAACATCCAACCCAACTTTCAACCCAACTCCCAACCATGCTTCCATCCCACCCCCATCCCAACTTCCAACCCAGCTCCGAGCCTAACTTCCAACCCAACATCCAACCCAACTTCCAACCCAACTTCCAACCCAACTTCCAACTCAAATTCCAACCCAACTTCCAACCCAACTTTGAACCCATCTTCCAACTCAAATTTAAACCCAACAGTCAGCTCAACTTCCAACCCAACATCCAACCCAACTTCCATCCCAACTTCCATCCAAACTTCAAACCCAGCTTCCATCCCAACTTCCCTCCCATCATAAAACCTAACTTCCAACCCAACTTCCAACCCAACTTCCAACCCAACTTCCAACCCAGATTCGATCCCAACATTCAACCCAACGTCCAATCCAACTTTCAAACCATCTTCCAATCCAATTTCCAACCCAACCTCCAACCCAACTTCCAACCAAACTTCCAACCCAACTTCCATCCCAACTTCCAACCCAACTTCCAACCCAACTTCCAACCCAATTTCCAACCCATTTTCCAATCCAACTTCCAACCCAATACCAACCCATTTTCTAATCCAACTTCCAACACAACTTCCAACACAACTTCCAACCTAAATTTCAACCTAACTTCCATCCCAACCTCCATTCCAACTTCCATCCCAACATCCAACCCAACTTCCAACCCAACTTCCAATCCAACTTCCAACCCAACCTCCAACCCAACTTGCAACCCAACATCCAAGCCAATTTCCAAGCCAACTTCCAACCCAAATTCCATCCCAACTTCCAACCCAGCTTATATCCCACCTCCATCCCAACTTCCAACCCAGCTTCCAACCTAACTACCAACCCAACATCCAATCCAACTTCCAACCCAACTTTAAACCCAACTTGCAACCCAACTTCCAACCCAACTTCCAGCCCAGATTCCATCCGAAATTTTAACCCGACTTCCGATCCAACTTCCAAACCAACTTCCCACCCAACTTCCACCCCAATCTCCAACCCAACGTCCAACCCAACTTCCAACCCAACGTCCAACCCACTTTCTAATCCAACTTCCAACCCAACTTCCAACCCAACTTCCAACCTAACTTCCATCCCAACCTCCATTCCAACTTCCATCCCAACTTCCAACCCAGCTTCCAACCTGACTTCCAACCCAACTTCCAGCCCAACTTCCAACTCAACTTCTAGCCCAACTTCCAACCCAACCTCCAACCCAATTTCCAACCCAACTTTCATCCCAACTTCCATCCCAACTTCCAACCCAACTACCACTCCAACTTCTAGTCCAAGTTCCAACCCAAGTTCCGACCCACCTTCCAACCGAACTTCCAACATAACTTCCAACCCAACTTCCGATCCCATTTCCAACCCAATTTCCAACCCAAATTCCAACGTAATTTCAAACCCAACTTCCATCCCAACCTCCAACCCAACTCCCAACCCAACTTCCCACCCAACTTCCAACCCAGCTACCAACCCAACATCCAACCCAACTTCCAACACAACTTCCAATCCAACTTCCAACCCAGCATACAACCTAACTTCCAACCCAACGTTCAACCCAACTTCAAACCCAATTTGGAACCCAACTTCCAACCCAACTACCAACCCAACTTCAAACCCAACTTGCATCCCAACTTCCATCCCAGCTTCCAACCCAACTTTCAACCCAACTTCGAACCTTAATTCCAACCCAACTTCCAACCAATCTTCCAACCCAACTTCCAACCCAGATTCCATCCCAACTTTAAACCCAACATCCAATCCAATTTCCAATCCAACTTCCAATCCAACTTCCAACCCAACTTCCAACCCAACCTCCAACTCAACTTCCAACCTAATTCCATCCCAACTTCCAGCCCAACTTCCAACCCAACTTCCTGTTGGAATGATGCTCATCACAATGGCAGTAGTGACTCCAAAAAAGGAACACCAAAAAGGCAAGCCTTAGTGGCATAGTGGTTAATGGTGTCCACCTCTAGAGGCAGGGGCCCGGGTTCAAGTCCCACAAGATGAAATTCTGCCCTGCCTCAAGGGAGGTGGAAAACAGATGCCAGGAAGCTAGCTCAACCTCTAGAGTTCCTCTTTAAATTTTCAGAAGGTCAGGTGAGGGTCCAAGAAGTCGGCACACCTTCTAGAAGGGGTGACTTGTCTTACAAGGCATATAGAGGTGTCTTGGTCTTTTGGACACCTTCCCTCCTACTAGAAGCAAGCTGAGGAATCTAGGAAGTTGCAGAAGCTTCTAGAGGAGGGAAGGGATGCCTTCCTAGGTGGGAAAAGGACAGCCTACCAAGGAGCACTCTAGAAGCCATAGAGTCTGTTACGAAGCTCTAAATGTGGCATGCTTTGGTGTTCTGGAAAACTTAGATCAGTGGCTATGAAATGCCACTGCGTGTGAGCCTTGATCAAGTGTTAACTCCCATCCTATTGAGTCCAAAACTATTGCCTCACTCTCTGACCAGATTTTCGTATCCTTGGAACCAGTTGCCTCCATAGTTTCAGTCTCTCCACAAATAGTTGGTGTTGTGAAACAGCCACTGCTAGGGACCCTCCAGGGTGCACCCTCACCCTCAGGCCAACAAAGGGTTATGGGCCCACGCCTCTAAGGGGTTCAAAGCCAGCTTGATTTCACGCTTCCAACAGCGAGACATGGCAACCACCAAGCAAGAGAGCAGCCGCGCTGTCCTTGAGTTTGATGGGACATGATTTGCCTTGTGGAGGTGGCAGTTTGAGGTCTTCCTCGACGACAAGGGACTACTTGAGCTTGTAAAATGTGATGAGACTGCTTCGTCGGAGATTGCAACGGCTGAGGTGAAGGAGGCATACAAGAAGCGCATCAAAAAGGCGTTGGCGCTCCTTGTGTCCGCGTTATGCCCACCACAAGTTGGGCACATCCAAGGATGCACCCTGTCCGCGGACGCATGGTTAAAACTCTGCTCCATCTACCAGTCAAGCAATCTTGCCAACCAGCTCTTCATCTTCAAATGGCTCGTCACCCTCCGAGCCAACGAAGGCGACACCATCATGGATATCATGCAACAGAATGAGTCCCTCGCAGCGGAGTGCGTGGCCACGGGTTCGGAGGTCGACTCTCAGCTGCAAGCTATGATCCTCCTTCTGGCCTTGCCAGACAGTTGGAGTCCCATGATCACAGTCCTTGGTGGCTGGCCTTCTGACGAGCTGAAGTACCCCAAGGTTGCTGAGTACGTACGCAATGAGTGGATGCAACGTGGCGGTCGAAAGAGTGCAGCGGCATCAAGTTCAGCTTACACGGTTCATCCTCAAAGTCGAGGCCGAGGCGACAAGTAGAAGGGTGCCAAACAGGGCACTAATAAGGGTGACAAGAAGGGGGAGTGCTTCAACTGCGGCAAGGAGGGCTACTACGCGCGCAACTGTCCTAAGAAGAAAACGGGTCAGTCGCAGCGGGACAGGAAGAAAGATGAGCACACCCTTATGGCGTAAAACTCCACCAACTTGAAGGATCCGGGAGTTGCCATCATCGACTCCGGATCAGGCCGCCACACGCAATGCAATAGGGCGGCATTTGTCACCTATGGCGCCTCGGAGAGATGCATGATGGTGGCCAGTGGAAAAACAGAGGTGGCCGCCGGTGAGGGTAACGTCCGCATTGAGTCAGTCGTGGATGGAAAACCTGTCACGAGCACAATCTACGATGTGCTGCATATGCCTAACTTTGGGGCAAACCTGCTCTCCGTCAGCCGCCTTACAAACAAGGGACTTGAGGTGCTCTTCACAAAGAAGGAGGCCGTCATCCGCAAAGAGGGCAAAGGTGAGGTGACTGCGCATGCCAAGAGGGAGGACGACTTGTACCTGCTATGCGCAAAGATCCTCAGCAGCCGGGTGGGGTCCAACGCCGCCAACCTTGCAACGAAGGATGGAGGAGATTTTGACCTATGGCACCGCCGACTCTGCCATATTTCTCCATCAACAGTGAAGGAGATGGCTAACAGGGAAGTGGTGCGGGGTCTCCAAATCAGCGGCCTTGATGGAACTAAGGAAACCGTGTGTGAGCCATGCATCATTGGCAAATCAACTCAGCAGCCGTTTGTCGCCAAGGGGATGCGTGCATCGGCAAAACTGGCCGTGGTACACACAGATGTGTGTGGACCGCTTGAGAGCTCCATCGGCGTAGCTCGCTACATCCTCACCTTCATCGATGACCACAGCCAGAAACTCTACCTCTATCCAATGAAGCGGAAGAGTGAGGTCTTTGCGTGCATGCAAGAGTCTGTGGCTGATGTGGAGCGACAAACAGAGTTGAAGGTGAAGGCGTTCCGGAGTGACAACGGTGGTGAATATGCGGGGTGCCTTGGGTGGATGAAGAGGAAGGGGATTGAGTGGCAAGACAACTCCACACTCCCTACAACAGAATGGCGTCACAGAGAGAGCGATTCGCACAATCATTAACATGGTGCGATCCATGTTGAGCGACGCTGGCCTTACAGAACGGTATTTGGTGGAGGCGGCAAGGACAGCAGCGTACATCATGAATCTCATGCCGACCAAGCCGCTGAAGGACAAGGAGAGCAAAGCGTGGAAGACGCCGCAAGAAGTGTGGAGCGGGAGGAAGCCGGCGGTGGGTCACCTCCGCACGTTTGGTTGTGTTGCACATGCAATGGTACAGGCACATGAGGGACGGAGCAAGCTGGACCCGCGTACCCGTTGGTGTATTTTCCTTGGATATGAGAGCGGAAGAAAGGTGTATCGGCTCTTTGACCCAAGGAGGCAACAGATTGTGCGAAGTCGCGACGTCATATTGGACGAGAAAAGCCGTTGGACAGACAAGGAGGCAGGTCTCTCCAAGAGGGGGGAGTGGATGCCACTCCTTGAGGGGGAGACGCCGGAGGACGTGAACGAGGGTGACGTCCTCGCAGCAGCACCAGCCGAAGAGGATCGCTCGAGGGATGTGCAACCGGCAGAATATGTTCCGGCCAGTTCGGACAAAGAATCCGAAGCACCGGAGAGGGATGTGGGGGCGGGGAGTCGATCGATGTCTCCAAGGTCTCCAAGAGAGGGGGATCAGGCACTTGGAGAGGATGGCGCCAAAAGGGGACAGCAACAACAACAACCGCCTCAAGAGCCCCACACAAGTAACCGTGTGCGAAGAAGGACAAAACGATATGATGCCGACAAGGGCATTTGGACTGGGTTCGCGCAAGAGGAGCCTCAAGGAGGCACTGCACAAGAAGGATGGGGCTGAGTGGGAGGGAGCAATAAAATGTAAGCTCGCATCCCATGAGGAGAAAGTCTCCTCAGTTATAGGTTGAGCATGGACGACTGCCATGGGTGATGCGTAAGGGGGAGATTGTTGGAATGATGCTCCTCACCATGGCATGAGTGACTCCAAAGAAGAACACCAAAGAGACAAGCCTTAGTGGCTTAGTGGTTAATGGTGTCCACCTCTAGAGGCAGGGGCCCGGGTTCAAGTCCCACAAGATGAAATTCTGCCCTGCCTCAAGGGAGGTGGAGAATAGATGCCAGGAAGCTAGCTCAACCTCTAGAGTTCCTCTGTAAGTTTCTAGAAGGCCAGGTGAGGGTCCACGAGGTGGCACACCTTCTGGAAGGGGTGACTTGTCCTACAAGGTATCTAAAGGTGTCTTGGTCTTCTAGACACCTTCCCTCCTACTAGAAGCAAGCTGAGAAATCTAGGAAGGGGCAAAAGCTTCTAAATGAGGGAAGGGATGCCTTCCTAGATGGGAAAAGGACAACCTACCAAGGAGCATTCTAGAATCCATGGAATCTGCTAGGAAGCTCCAAATCTGGCATGCTTTGGTGTTCTGGAAAGCTTAGATCAGTGGCTATAAAACTCCACTGCTTGTAAGCCTTGATAAAGTGTTAATTCCCATCCTATTGAGGCCAAAACTATTGCCTCACGCTCTGACCAGATTTTGCCATCCTTGGAACCAGTTGTCTCCATAGTTTCAGTCTCTCCAAAAACAGTTGATGGTGTGAAACAGCTACTTCTTGGGACCCTCCAGGGTGCACACTCACCCTCAGGCCAACACTTCCAGCCCAACTTCCAACCCAGCATCCAACCCAGCTCCTAACCCAACTTTCAACCCAATTTCCAGCCCAACTTCCAACCCAACTTCTAACCTAACTTCCAACCCAACTTGCTTCCCACCTCCATCCAAGCTTCCAACCCAACTTCCAGCCAAACTTGTAACCCAACATCCAACGCAACTTCCAACACAACTTCCAACCCAACTTCCAACCAAATTCCAGCCCAACTTCCTTCTCATCTTCCAACCCAATATTGAACCCAACTTCCAACCCAACTTCCAACCCAACTTCCAACCCAACTTCCAACCCAAGTTCCAACCCAACTTCCAAACCGAGTTTCGACCCAGCTTCTATCCCAACATCAAACACAACTTCCATCCCAGCTTCCATCCTATCTTCCAACCCAACTTCCAACCAACTTCCAACCCAACTTCCAATCCAACTTCCAATCCAGCTTCTAACCCAACTTCAAACCCAAGTCCTGACCCAACTTCTAACCCAGCTTCTCATCCAGCTTCCAACCCAACTTTCAACCCAACTTCCAACCCAAGTTCCTACCCAACTTCCAACCCAACTTCCAACACAACTTCCAACCTAACTTCCAACCCAACTTCCATCCCAACTTCCATCCCAACGTCATATCGAACCTCCAGCCTATCTTTCAACCCAACTTTCAACCCACGTTCCAGCCGAACTTCCAACCCAGCTTCCAATCCAACTTCTAACCCAACATCCAACCCAACTTCCAACCCAACTTCCAACCCAACTTCCAACCCAACTTCCTACACAACTTCCAACCCAACTTCTAACACAACTTCCAACCCAACTTCCAACCAAGCATATAACCCAGCTTCCAACCCAGCTTTTAACCCAACTTCCAACCAAACGTTCAATCCAATTTCCAACTCAACTTCCAACCCATTATCTAACCCAACTTCCAACCCAATTTCCAACCCAATGGCCAACCCAAATTCCAACCCAACTTCCATCCGAACTTCCATCCCAACTGCAAACACAACTTCCATACCAACTTCCATCCCAACATCCAACCCAACTTCCAACCTACCTTCCAATCCAACCTTCAACCCAACTTCCAACCCAAATTCCAACCCAACTTCCAACCCAACTTCCAACCCAACTTCCAACCCAGCATACAACCCAGCTTCCAACCCAACTTCCAACCCAACTTCCAACCCAACATCCAACCCAACTTCCAACGGAAACTTCAAACCCAACTTCCAACCCAACTTCCACCCCATCTTCCATCCCAAATTCTAACCCAACTTCCAACCCAACTTCCGACCCAAGTTCCAACCCAACTTCCGTCCCAGACTCCAACCCAACTTCCACCTCAACATCCAACACCAATTCCAACCCAACTTCCAACCCAGCATCCAAGCTAGCTTCCAAACAACCTTTTAACCCAACCTTCAACCCAACTTCCAACCCAACTTCCAACCCAGCTTCCAGTCCAACATCCAACCCACCTTCCATCCCAACTTCCATCCCAACTTCCAACCCAACTTCCAACTCAACTTCTAACCCGAATTCCAACCCAACTTCCAACCCAACTTCCAACCCAACTTCCAACCCAGATTCCATCCCAACTTCCAGCCCAACGTCCAACCCAACCTCCAAACAAACTTCCATCCCAACTTCAAACACAACTTCCATCCCAACTTCCATCCCAACATCCAACACTACTTCGAACTCAACTTCCAACCCAACTTCCAACCCACCTTCCAACCCAACTTCCAACCCAACATCCAATCGCGCTTCCAATCCAACTTCCAACCCAGCTTCTAACCCAGCTTCCAACCCAAGTTTCAACCCAACTTCCAACCCAACTTCCAACCTAACTTCCAACCCAACTTCCAACCCAGCATCCAACCCAACTTTCAATCCAACTTCCAACCTAACTTCCAACCCAACTTCCAACCCAGCATCCAACCCAACTTTCAATCCAACTTCCAACCTAACTTCCAACCCAACTTCCAACCCAGCATCCAACCCAACTTTCAATCCAACTTCCAACCTAACTTCCAACCCAACTTCCAACCCAGCATCCAACCCAACTTTCAATCCAACTTCCAACCTAACTTCCAACCCAACTTCCAACCCAGCATCCAACCCAACTTTCAATCCAACTTCCAACCTAACTTCCAACCCAACTTCCAACCCAGCATCCAACCCAACTTTCAATCCAACTTCCAACCTAACTTCCAACCCAACTTCCAACCCAGCATCCAACCCAACTTTCAATCCAACTTCCAACCTAACTTCCAACCCAACTTCCAACCCAGCATCCAACCCAACTTTCAATCCAACTTCCAACCTAACTTCCAACCCAACTTCCAACCCAGCATCCAACCCAACTTTCAATCCAACTTCCAACCTAACTTCCAACCCAACTTCCAACCCAGCATCCAACCCAACTTTCAATCCAACTTCCAACCTAACTTCCAACCCAACTTCCAACCCAGCATCCAACCCAACTTTCAATCCAACTTCCAACCTAACTTCCAACCCAACTTCCAACCCAGCATCCAACCCAACTTTCAATCCAACTTCCAACCTAACTTCCAACCCAACTTCCAACCCAGCATCCAACCCAACTTTCAATCCAACTTCCAACCTAACTTCCAACCCAACTTCCAACCCAGCATCCAACCCAACTTTCAATCCAACTTCCAACCTAACTTCCAACCCAACTTCCAACCCAGCATCCAACCCAACTTTCAATCCAACTTCCAACCTAACTTCCAACCCAACTTCCAACCCAACCTCCAACCCAAAGTCCAACCTAACTTCCATCCCAACTTCCAGCCCAACTTCCATCCTACCTTCCATCCCAACTTCCAACCCAACTTCCCACCCAACTTCCAACCCAACTTCCAACCCAACTCCCAACCCAACTTCCAACCCAACTTCCAACCTAACGTCCAACCCAACTTGCATCCCACCTTCATCCCAGCTTCCAACCCAACATCAACCCAATTTCTAACCCAACTTCCAACACAACTTCAGACCCAACTTCCAACCCAACTTCCAACTACGTTCCAATCCAACTTCCAATCCAACTTCCAACCCAACTTTGAGCCCAACTTCCAACCCAACATCCCACCCAACTTAGAACCCAACTTGGATCCCAACATGGAACCAAACTTCCAACCCAACTTCCATCCCAACTTCCCTCCCATCATCCAACCCAACTTCCAACCCAACTTCAAACCCAACTTTCAGCCAAACTTCCAACCCAGCTTCTAACCCAACTTCCAACCCAACTTCCAACGCAGCTTCTAACCTCGCTTCTAGCCAACCTTCGAACCTAACTTTCAACTCAAATTCCAACCCAACTTCCAACCCAACTTCCAACCCAACTTCCAATCCAACTTCCAACCCAACTTCCAACCTAACTTCCAACCCAAGTTCCTACCCAACTTCCAACCCAATTTCCAACCCAGCTTCTAACCCAGCTTCCAACCCAACTTTCAACCCGACTTCCAACCCAACTTCCAGCCCAACATTCAACCCAACTTCCAACCCAACTTCGAACCTAACTTCCAACCCAACTTCTATCGCAACTTCCATACTAACTTCCTACCCAACTTCCAACCCAACTTCCAACCCATGTTCCAGCCCAACTTCCAACCCAGCTTCCAACCCAAATCCACCCCAACCTCCAACCCAACTTCCAACCCAACGTCTAGCATAACTTCCAACCCAAATTCCAACCCAGCATACAACCATGCTTCAAACCCAACTTTCAACCCAACTCCCAACCCAACTTTCAACCCAATTTCCAACTCAACTTCCAACCCAACGTCGAACCCAACTTCCAACCCAATTGGCAACCCAACGTCTAATCCGACTTCCAACCCAACTTCCATCTTAACTACCATCCCAATTGCAAGCACAACTTCCATCCCAACTTCCATCCCAACATCCAGCCCAACTTCCAACCCAACTTCCAATCCAACTTCCAACCCAACTTCCAACCCAAATTCCAACCCAAACTCCAACCCAAGTTCCAACTCAACTTCCAACCCAACTTTCAACCCTACTTCCATCCCAACTTCCACCCCAACATCCACCCCAACTTCTAACCCAACTTCCAAAACAACTTCCAACCCAGCTTCCAACCCAGCATCCAACCTAGCTTCCAACCCAACTTTCAACCCAACATCCAACCCAACTTCCCACCCAACCTCCAACCCAGCTTCCGACCCAACTTCCAACACAACGTCCATCCCAACTTCAATCCCAACGACCAACCCAACTTCCAACCCAACTTTCAACCCAAATTCCAACCCAACTTCCAACCCAAGTTCCAACACAACTTGCAACCCAGAGTCCATCCCAACTTTCAACCCAATTTCCAATCAAACTTCCAACCCAACTTCCAACCCAGCTTTCAACCCAACTCCCAACCCAAATTCCAACCCAACTTCCAACCCGCCATCTAACCCAACTTCTAACCCATCTTTCAACCCAATTTTTAGCCCAACGTCCAACCCAACTTCCAACCCAACTTCCAACCCAACTTCCAACCCAGCTTCCATCCCAACGTCCTTCCCAACGTCCAACCCAGCTTCCAACCCAACTTTGAACCCAGCTTCCAACCCATGTTCCAACCATATTTCCAACCCAGCTTCCAACCCAAGTTTCAACCCAACTTCCAACCCAATTTCCAACTCAACTTCCAACCCAACTTCAAACCCAGCTTCCAACCCAACTTTCAAGCCAACTTCCAACTCAACTTCCAACCAAACGTCCAACTCAACTTCCAACTCAACTTTGAACCCAATGTCCAATCCAACTTCCAAACCAACTTCCATCCCAACTTCAAACACAACTTCGATCCCATATTCCATCCCGATATCCAACCCAACTTCCCACCCAACTTCCAACCTAACGTCCAACCCAACTTTCAACCCAGCTTCCAACCCAAGTTTCAACCCAACTTCCAACCCCATTGCCAACTCATCTTCCAACCCAACTTCAAACCCACGTTCCAACCCAACTTCCAACACAACTCTTAACCCAACTTCCATCCCAACTTCAAACACAACTTCGATCCCATATTCCATCCCGATATCCAACCCAACTTCCCACCCAACTTCCAACCTAACGTCCAACCCAACTTTCAACCCAGCTTCCAACCCAACTTTCAAGCCAACTTCCAACTCAACTTCCAACCAAACGTCCAACTCAACTTCCAACTCAACTTTGAACCCAATGTCCAATCCAACTTCCAAACCAACTTCCATCCCAACTTCCATCCCAACTTCAAACACAACTTCGATCCCATATTCCATCCCGACATCCAACCCAACATCCCACCCAACTTCCAGCCGAACTTCCAACCCAACTTCCAACACAACTCTTAACCCAACTTCCATCCCAACTTTTATCCCAACTTCAAACCCAACTTCCATCCGAACGTCCATCCCAACATCCAACCCAACTTCCAACCTAACGTCCAACCCAACTTCCAACCTAGCTTCCAACCCAACTTTCAACCCAACTTCCAACGGAACTTCAGACCCAACTTCCAACCCAACTTCCAACCCAACTTGCAACCCAACTTCCAACCCAACTTCCAACCCACCTTCCAGCCCAACTTCCAACCCAACTTCCAACCCAACATCCAACCCAACTTCCAGCCCAACTTCCAACCCAACTTCCAACCCAACTTCCAACCCAACTTCCAACCCACCTTCCAACCCAACTTCCAACCTAGCTTCCAACCCAACTTTCAACCCAACTTCCAACGGAACTTCAGACCCAACTTCCAACCCAACTTCCAACCCAACTTCCAACCCAACTGCCAACTCAAATTCCAACACAGCTTCCAACACCACTTTCAACCGAGCATACAACCCAGCTTCCAACCCAGTTTACAACCCAACTTCCAACCCAACTTTCAACCCAACTTCCAACTCAACTTCCAACCAAAAGTCCAACTCAACTTCCAGCCCAACTTCCAATCCAACGTCCAACCTTACTTCCAAACCAACTTCCATCCCAACTTCCATCCCAACTTCAAACACAACTTCGATCCAAACTCTCATCCCATTCCAACCCAACTTCCAACTCAACTTCCAACCCATCTTCCAACCCAACTTCCAACCCTACTTCAAACCCAACTTCCAACCACTTCCAATCCAACTTCCAACACAAATTCCAACCCAACTTCCAACCTAACTTCCAACCCAACTTCCAATCCAATTACCAATCCAACTTCCAACCCAAACTCCAACCTAACTTCCAACCCAACTTCCATCCCAACTTCCGACACAACTTCCAACCCAACTTCCAACCCAACTTCCAACCCAACTTCCAACCCAACTTCCAACACAACTTCCAACCCGGTTTCCAACCCAACTTCCAACCCAAATTCCATCCCAACCTCCATCCCATCTTCCAACCCAACTTCCAACACAACTTCCAACCCGGTTTCCAACCCAACTTCCAACCCAAATTCCATCCCAACCTCCATCCCATCTTCCAACCCAACTTCCAACACAACTTCCAACCCGGTTTCCAACCCAACTTCCAACCCAAATTCCATCCCAACCTCCATCCCATCTTCCAACCCAACTTCCAACACAACTTCCAACCCGGTTTCCAACCCAACTTCCAACCCAAATTCCATCCCAACCTCCATCCCATCTTCCAACCCAACTTCCAACACAACTTCCAACCCGGTTTCCAACCCAACTTCCAACCCAAATTCCATCCCAACCTCCATCCCATCTTCCAACCCAACTTCCAACACAACTTCCAACCCGGTTTCCAACCCAACTTCCAACCCAAATTCCATCCCAACCTCCATCCCATCTTCCAACCCAACTTCCAACACAACTTCCAACCCGGTTTCCAACCCAACTTCCAACCCAAATTCCATCCCAACCTCCATCCCATCTTCCAACCCAACTTCCAACACAACTTCCAACCCGGTTTCCAACCCAACTTCCAACCCAAATTCCATCCCAACCTCCATCCCATCTTCCAACCCAACTTCCAACACAACTTCCAACCCGGTTTCCAACCCAACTTCCAACCCAAATTCCATCCCAACCTCCATCCCATCTTCCAACCCAACTTCCAACACAACTTCCAACCCGGTTTCCAACCCAACTTCCAACCCAAATTCCATCCCAACCTCCATCCCATCTTCCAACCCAACTTCCAACACAACTTCCAACCCGGTTTCCAACCCAACTTCCAACCCAAATTCCATCCCAACCTCCATCCCATCTTCCAACCCAACTTCCAACACAACTTCCAACCCGGTTTCCAACCCAACTTCCAACCCAAATTCCATCCCAACCTCCATCCCATCTTCCAACCCAACTTCCAACACAACTTCCAACCCGGTTTCCAACCCAACTTCCAACCCAAATTCCATCCCAACCTCCATCCCATCTTCCAACCCAACTTCCAACACAACTTCCAACCCGGTTTCCAACCCAACTTCCAACCCAAATTCCATCCCAACCTCCATCCCATCTTCCAACCCAACTTCCAACACAACTTCCAACCCGGTTTCCAACCCAACTTCCAACCCAAATTCCATCCCAACCTCCATCCCATCTTCCAACCCAACTTCCAACACAACTTCCAACCCGGTTTCCAACCCAACTTCCAACCCAAATTCCATCCCAACCTCCATCCCATCTTCCAACCCAACTTCCAACACAACTTCCAACCCGGTTTCCAACCCAACTTCCAACCCAAATTCCATCCCAACCTCCATCCCATCTTCCAACCCAACTTCCAACACAACTTCCAACCCGGTTTCCAACCCAACTTCCAACCCAAATTCCATCCCAACCTCCATCCCATCTTCCAACCCAACTTCCAACACAACTTCCAATCCAACTTCCAGCCCAGCATCCAACATAGCTTCCAACCCAACGTTCTACCCAACTTCCAACCCAACTTCCAACCCAGCTTCCAACCCAACTTCCAACCCAACTTCCAACCCAACTTCCAACCCAACTTCCAACCCAAATTCCAACACAACTTCCAACCCAACTTCTAACACAACTTCCAACCCAACTTCCAACCCAGCATACAAGCCAGCTTCCAGCCCAACTTTCAACCCAACTTCCAACCCAACGTCCAACCTAACATCCAACCCAACTTTTAATCTAACTTCCAACCCAACTTCGAACCCAGCTTCCATCCCAACTTCCACTCCAATTTCAAACCAAATTTCCAAGCCAAATTCCAACCTAAGTTCCAACCCAACTTCCAACCCAACTTCAAACCTAACTTCCAACTCAACTTCCAATCCAACTTCCAACCAAACTTCCAGCCTAGTATCCAACCCAACTTCCATTCCAACTTCCAACCCAACTTCCAACCAAACTTCCAACCCAACTTCCAACCGGGCTTCGAACCCGACTTCCAACCCAACTTCGAACACAACTTCAAACCCAGCTTCCAACCCAGCATCCAACCTAGCTTCCAACCCAACTTTCAACCCAACTTCAAACACAACCTCCAACCCAACTTCCAACCCAGCTTCCAACCCCACTTCTTACCGAACTTCCATCCCAACTTCCAACCCAAGTTCCAACCCAACGTCCAACCCAAATGTTAACCCAACAACCAACCCAACTTCCAACCCAGCTTCCAACCCAGATTCCATCCCAACTTGCAACCCAACTTCCAATCCAACTTCCAACCCAACTTCCAACCTAACTTCCAATTAACCTCCAACCCAACTTCCAACCTAACTTCCATCCCAACTTCCATCCCAACTTCCATCCCAAATTCCAACGCAACTTCCAACCCAACTTCCAGCCCAACGCCCAACCAAACTTCCAACCCAACTTCCAACCAAGCATCCAACCCAGCTTCCAACCCAACTTCCAACCCAACTTCCAACCCAAATTCCAACCCAACTTCCAAGACAACTTCCAGCCCAACTTCTAACACAACTTCCAAGCCAACTTCCAACCCCGCATACAACCCAGATTTGAACCCAACTTTCAACCCAAGTTCCAACCTAACTTTCAACCCAAGTTCCAACCCAATTTTCAACCCAATTTCCAAGTCAACTTCCAGCCCAACGTCCCGTCCAACTTCCAACCCAATTTCTAACCCAACGTCCAACCCAACATCCAACCCAACTTCCATCCCAACTTCCATCCCAACTTCCATCCCAAATTCAAACCCAACTTCAAACCCAACTTCCAACCCAAGTCCCAACTCAATTTCTTACCCAACTTCCAACCTAACTTCCAACCCAACTTCCAACCCAACTTCCAACATGATGGCCAAACCAACTTCCATCCCAACTTCCAACCCAACTTCCAACACAACTTCCAACCCAGTTTCAACCCAACTTCCAACCCAACTTCCAACACAACTTCCAACCCAACTTCCAACCCAACTTCCAACCCAGCTTCCAACCCCACTTCCAACCCAACTTCCAACCCAAATTCCATCCCAACCTCCATCCCATCTTCCAACCCAACTTCCAACCCAGCTTCCAACCCCACTTCCAACCCAACTTCCAACCCAAATTCCATCCCAACCTCCATCCCATCTTCCAACCCAACTTCCAACCCAGCTTCCAACCCCACTTCCAACCCAACTTCCAACCCAAATTCCATCCCAACCTCCATCCCATCTTCCAACCCAACTTCCAACCCAGCTTCCAACCCCACTTCCAACCCAACTTCCAACCCAAATTCCATCCCAACCTCCATCCCATCTTCCAACCCAACTTCCAACCCAGCTTCCAACCCCACTTCCAACCCAACTTCCAACCCAAATTCCATCCCAACCTCCATCCCATCTTCCAACCCAACTTCCAACCCAGCTTCCAACCCCACTTCCAACCCAACTTCCAACCCAAATTCCATCCCAACCTCCATCCCATCTTCCAACCCAACTTCCAACCCAGCTTCCAACCCCACTTCCAACCCAACTTCCAACCCAAATTCCATCCCAACCTCCATCCCATCTTCCAACCCAACTTCCAACCCAGCTTCCAACCCCACTTCCAACCCAACTTCCAACCCAAATTCCATCCCAACCTCCATCCCATCTTCCAACCCAACTTCCAACCCAGCTTCCAACCCCACTTCCAACCCAACTTCCAACCCAAGTCCCAACTCAATTTCTTACCCAACTTCCAACCTAACTTCCAACCCAACTTCCAACCCAGATTCCATCCCAACTTTCAACCCAACTTCCAATCCAACTTCCAACCCAACTTCCAACCCAACCTCCAACCCATCTTCCAACCTAACATCCATCCCAACTTCCAGCCCAACTTCCATCTCAACTTCCATCCCAACTTTCAACCCAAATTCCAACCCAGCTTCCAACCTCACTTCCAACCCAACTTCCAACCCAACTTCCAACACAGCATCCAACCCAGCTTCCAACTCAACTTTCAACCCAAGTTCTAACCCAGCCTCCAGTCCAAGTTCCAGCCCAAGTTCCAACCCTACTTCCAATCCAACATCCAACCCAACTTCCAACCCAACTTTCAAGCCAACCTCCAAGCCAACTTCCAACCCAACTTCCAACTCAACTTCCAACCAAACGTCCAGCTCAACTTCCAGCCCAACTTCCAACCCTATGTCCAACCCAACATCCAAACAAACTTCCATCCCAGCTTCCATCCCAACTTCAACCACAACTTCCATCCCAACTTCCATCATAACATCCATTCCAACTTCCAATCCAACTTCCAACCCAACTTCCAACCCAACTTCCAACCCAACTTCCAACCCAACTTCTAACCCTGCTTCCAACCCAACTTTCAAACCAACTTCCAACCCAACTTCCATCCCAACTTCCATCCCAACTTCCATCATAACATCCATTCCAACTTCCAATCCAACTTCCAACCCAACTTCCAACCCAACTTCCAACCCAACTTCCAACCCAACTTCTAACCCTGCTTCCAACCCAACTTTCGAACCGACTTCCAACCCAACTTCTAATCCAACTTCCAGCCCAACTTCCAACCCAACTTTCAACCCAACTTCCAACCCAACTTCCATCCCAACTTCCATCCCAACTTCCAACCCAACTTCCAACCCAACTCCTAATCCAAGTTCCAACCCAAGCTCCAGCGCAAGTTCCAACCCAACTTCCACTCTAACTTCGAATCTAACTTCCAACCAAAAATCCAGCCTAAGTTGATGCCCCCATTTTTGCCGTGCACAATATGACTTCCGCGCTCTCTAACTTCGCGTTTGGTCTGCTCCGCGATCTTGCCCCTCCGCGACTTTGGGTAGCACCTGCTGGTCACTCCTCCGCTACCTCTCCTGGTCTTTCGCGGATGCTTCACACCTTCTGTGTCCAAGTCGTGGGTAGTTCTCTGCGGCTCCCTCCTTGTTAGCACGAGAGTCCGCCACCTCGTGGCCTCTGACTCCTTCGCCCACGGATGCCTGTTTCGCGGTCGTGTGCGAGGCCGCGGAGTCGCCAGCAGCACTCTCTACCCAACTTGTGTTCCACGGTGATGATAGCACTCAGCAAAATCTTTGGTTGTTCTTAGGAGGGGGTGGATTGAGCTGTATGCTCCGCGCACACCCGGAGGATAAGTGTTCGTCCTCCGCGCAACAATTCCACGGAGAGCACGACTACAACTTTCTCAACTGGTGCGGATCATAGAGGGTGAAATGTGGGTGTGAACCACACTAACACTCGCGCAGGTTAATGAGATGAAAGGAGGCAATAAGGTTCTGAACAAGTCAGGGCTCTTAGGCTCATGAGTGGGAAATAGGCTTGTATCAGGCAAAAGGTAAGCATCTCTGGTCATTAGTCAGATCTAAGATCACACTAGTTCCTCCGCTACACTACTACTTTATATCCATCAAAAGCCAGTCCTCTCAGATGACTTCCCTCACTCTTTTCCCTTCCTTGGACTCCGCGCGGCGCGCTACACGCACCGCGGTTCTCGTCCTTCACACACACATACACACTTCCGTCCTAAATTCCCTGTTCTATTACTACATCTTTCTCTAATCTGCGGCTTGGCCGCTCGCAGCCTTGTGTTCTTCTTTGAATCTTTGTCTTTGCACGGTGCGTCCCACCGGTCTCCCCCTTGATTACTGCCGCTCCCTTGAGCCCTCATTGGTCGAGCTCCTGCCTGAACTCTGATCCTGGCGTCGTGTGTTTCTGCACGTCCGGCGCTCCATCTTCTCCGCAGCTCGGCTCATGTTCCTTTCTCACCGCGGAGTCTCACCCTAGTGTCCTGCCCGTCTTGGCTTCTCCGCAGCCATTCGTAGCCGTTGATAGATCATCGTCAATCTGTGCTTCCTGGTGGCAGCTCTCCCGCATCTTTCCTTCACCATTGCTGGATTTTGCACCACTCCACGCTCTACCGCAGTCTTATTGTGGGAGCCAACATGCCTTGCGTGTTCTCGGGTACTCCGCGGTCCCCCTTCATCCTTTTCCGCGAATCACTTGCCACGAAAGCCTTGTTCCGCGGATCTGTGGGAAGCAGTGATTTCTTTTCCACGGATCCATCTTCTCCTCTGCGGAGATGTGGTGGATCCCCGCCTGACACTGATGCCCCCAACCCCCCTTTTCGAAGACTCTGTCCCAGAGTCTCCTTCGCGCAACAGGTGTGTGAACTTTCCTTGGGGGCCTGGCCGCTGCCATTGTTAACAAGAGCGGCAGTAGGTTTTCACTTCTCTGCCCTCACGCTGATACCTCGGAGCATTCCTGGTGCACATATAGCAAGAAGTCCTCACACCTGGCTCTTGCAGTGATGTCCTTTGCGCGCAGTCTCTTTTTGTAGGTAGAGCAGTGCGGGACTCGTTCATATGTTCTGCAGCAGGTGCGGCGGTACACTGTCAGCCCCTCCTCATTCCTACCTACCTCTGTAGCACACTGTGTGTGGGCCCATCCTCTGTAGTGCTCACAGTGGCATGCTGTCCCGGTGACAATCCCCATACATGCATCTCCATAGCACTGCAATCGAGAGTTCTCCACACCCCATTTAGCTTTTTTGGGCTGAGCCAAGCATTGGAGGCATGTCCACACTCTTTCCTTGCCTGTCTTGCCGCACCGCAGATGGCACATTTTTAAGCACATGCCACATCCTTTGCCAAAGTCGGCCATCCCCTCGTGGCTGGCTGCGCAAGCAGGTTATCGGGTCTCCGCGATGAAGCTGAGGTAGCAGTCTGCCTCAAGGAGCTCATTGCCCACACATTGGTGGCATTGACCCTTCGAGGTACAGCTGCCCGCCACCAGGCATTTGCGATGCGCAAACCTTGTATAGACAACACATTTTTCCCCATCCTGCACGGTCTTTAGGCATGTGGGGCATGCCGCGGATTGGCGCCCTTCCATTCTCGGTCCCTCCTCTTCCTCTGATTCTTCCTCTTCTTCTTCCTCATTCACTCGCGTTGCCCTGCAAATGCCTCGTTGCCTCTCGACCTCCTCCCTGCATCTTCTACACACTGCATCCCCGGTTCGCCCTCCGTGCCCATCACGAGGCGAGGCAAAGCAACCAGTGCAGATTTTGCGGAGGCACCCGCCACAGTCCTGCACCTCCACTCCCCACCATTGGCCGCATTGAGCGCATTTCTTTTCTTCCAGTTCCTTCCTTCTTTTCTCCTCTGCCGCGACCCGTCCCTCCGCCTGCCACTGCCTCATTGTGGCCCTGTAAACAAAGCGCGGACCTCTCTTTCGCTCTCAAGGCCCTTCTTCCTCCTTCTTCTCCTCCTCCTCCTCTTCTGGATCCCACCTCCCGCTGGGCGGCGCTTCTCCAGCACCGAGTCCTGCTCCCTTTTCCTTATCCCTTTTCTTCGCGGCCTCCTGTTCAGCAGCCTCGCGCAGGCATCACAGGCAGGTTCAATTTTGTCCGATGTAGGTCTTGCAGGCTCCGCCGGCGTACTGATGCGTTGGATTTCCGCATACCCAGCACACCACCTTTGGGAGTGGTTCAGCATGGAGGTTTTCTCCGCACCACATACACGGGCCTGTGTAGTCAGCCAATGCCTTAGGGCTGATTGGCACCCTTGTCTACGGTGGTACTTTCTGGGGTAGCTGCTGGGATACTCACGCTGGGGTCCGCTCGGGCTGTGGTTCGGATCTGCCTTCAGACTCCTCCTTTCCCTGGTCCCGCGGCTTTCTCTGGTTTTGCCGTCTCTCCTCCTGCTGCTCCTGCCGTTGCTCCCGCCTTCGCGGCTCGCGTTGTTGTTCCGTCCGTACCTCCTCCAAGGCAAGTTCGCGGACATCGGAGTTCTCCTCCTCAATCTCCTCTGGTTCCTGGCTCCATTCTTGCTCTTGCTACGACACCTATCTTTCACAAACATCCAGCACCTCCTCCGCTCTCCAACCTCGCGAACCTTTCCGCTGTGCGAAGGGCGGCAGGCAACCTCCCGTCACAGGGATGTGCGTTTTCCATGCAGGTGGCAGCAGCACAAACTCCGTGGCTGAATAACACGGTCGCTGAATCCCTCCGGTCCTTCCAGCCACATCTGCCCTGCTTCAACGCTAACCATGCGGTACACCTCCCGCGGTTACCGTGCCTCTCTCCCCGCATTGGGGAAGGGGCGGAGGTACACCAAGTGAACCTCCTTGATGGGCCCATGGTTCAGCCGTCGGTTTGCCGCATCACATCCGCGCAAGGCTGAAACGGAGCCCCTCAGCTGCGCCTCTGCCCGCATGGCCTTGGTCCGACCGCTTTATCCTTCTCTTCCTCTGAGAGTTTCTCTTGCTCCTCCGGAGCAAGTGGTAGCCTTAGCGGTTTCTGGGGCATGTCCATCGCCGCACGCGGTGGTTGTTTGAAGAGTAGCATGTGGGGTGAGAAGGAGGTTGCTTGGCTGGGTGTCGTGTTGATGAAGTGAGCCGTTTTCCTCAGCTTCTCAGTCTAGCTGCTGCCCTCCGTGGTTGCCATTGCCCTCTCCAATATGTCATGCATCCGCTCCACTTGCCCTTGTGACTCTGGCCGGTATTTCCCGGAGTGCACATGGCGGACCCCCCACTCCTCCAGCTCCTCTCAAAAGGCCCCCATGAACTCCGTGCCATTGTCGTTGTGCACCACGCTGCAGCCACAAAAGCGGTAGAAGATTTCTTTGCGGATTAACCTTGACGCGGTGGCTGAGCTTTTGTTGGGCACAGCGCGGACCCAGAGGTACTTCGTGAAATGGTCCACCGCTGCAATCCAGTATCAGTTCCCCTGGTCGCGGTGTGCGCGAGGGCCGTGGAAGTCCATGATGATCTTTTCCAGCGGTTTGCCGATAGGGGAGTGTTGGAACAACGGCTGGTCTCGTGGTGTGGTTTTCCGTGCTCGTTCGCAGGGGGCGCAGTGCTGTACCACATCTTTGATGATGGCCGCCAGGTTCGCTACATGGATGATGGGTGTCAGGCGATCCTTCAATGCCTGCACACTAGTGTGGTGGTGCTGGTGGTAAGCCTCCACAACTGCCTTCTGCAACGTTGGTGAGGGCACCCACAAGACACGCGGAGTTATTCTCCAAAGACGACCGTCCTCCCGTGCATACAGCTCACACAGACGGGCTAGGTCGCCCTTTTTATTCTGGTCAAACTCCACACCCAGCCGTGTTTCCAGATCCGCGTAGACCTTCTGCGCCTCCGCCTTCTGCTGTTCCTTGCTGTTAGCGTAGAGAAGGATGTGGGCGGTCTGCCAGATTTGCCAGTCCTGTGTCTCCATGGGCCCCTTCCTCCCCAATTTCTCTGTTTCTTCTTCCCCCAGCTTGCGCTTTGTCTCTGGTACTCTAGCCGGCAGTCCGCACGCTCACCTCCCATCCTGCTCCGCTTTCATGACCTCAAACTTCTTGCGGTTCTCTTCATCATAGACCGGTGGCTCTCGGTCCCAAGGGTCAGGTGCAGGGAAGAGCCAAAGGATTCCGACCGCTCGAAGCTCTCCTTCATCCCACTGCTCTCGCAGCCTACTTTCAGCGTTGCCGCTCAGGTGTCGACCGCGTCCACCAGCGCGGTGCAGCTCAATCACCTCCTCCTTCCTGTGTGGAGCCGCTCCTGGAGCCTGCACCAATCCCTAGCTGCGCGTGAGGGGCTGTTCCTCTTCCGAGTCTCCCGGTGACTCACTGATTTTGGAAACCACCATCACCGCCTCTTTCTCCGCGCCTCCCCTCCTTTCTGGCCCCTTGTACGCAACTGTTATCGCGGCCTCTCCCAAGACAGGCCGCAATGGTGCCGGCACCATCTCCGCTGGCATGTGTATTGTGCGGAGTACTGCCATAAGAAGTTCTGCTGCCTGTGCGGCCTCCCGCTGGGCCTGCGCCAACTCTTTTGGAGTTATGCCAGGGCTGGGGCCTTCGTGTACGTGAGGTTGTTTCTCTTTCCGTGGCTATGCGACCGCTTCCTCTTCCGCCTTCCTCCTTCCTTTCAGAGTAGGAGTTGCTTCCTCCAGGAGTGTCTACGCCGGCTCCTCACTTCGGCTGGTGTCTACCGGCGCTGTCATTCTGGTCTGGCTCAGCGTCGCTGCAGCTTTCCGCACCACTGCCGCTGCTCAGGCCTGAAGTTGTGCCTCCCGCATTAGGGAGCCAGCGGAGGGCTCCGGGCGGTAGCGCTTGACGCCAACCTTGTATCGCTTCCCCATCTTCTCTTCTTCTGCTCCTGCCTGCCTTGCCGCGGCCCTATTTTTTGTTGCTTCCCTTGCTGCCTCTGTGGCTGTACTACCTGCCCCTACTCTGGCCGCCTCCGCGGTAGTCCGTGTTTCTATTGCTACCTGTGCCTCTGCTACTCCCGCTTTCTTGTCTGTCGCTACTGCCGTTGCCTCCGCTACCACTTTTACTACTGCTGCTGCCTCTGCCTTCACTTTTGCCGCTTCTACTCCTGCTGCTACTGCCTCTGCCCCCGCCGCTGCTGCTGCTGCTACTACTTCCCCCACCATTTCCCTTATGAGTTATTCTGCAGCTTCCTTGTCTGTCTACGCCGCCGCCTCCGGTTCCTTAGCCAATCGGGCCTCCTTCTCCGCGACCTCTGCGGCCACTCCTTCTGTCTCGGTTTTCTCTTCCTCCCATTCCTTCCACAGGCATTCCTACATCTGTTGCAACTGAGGAGAGGGCTAGGTGTATTCGCGAGCCTCCTCCACCTCCGCATCCCTCCTGCTCTTCTCCTCTCGGCATACTTCCGCTGCCTCATTGGCCCAGTGCGCACCTTTTCCTACTTGAGATTCAGTCCCTTTCCTCCAACCACGGTCCAGTGTGTCTCCGCAACCGCTGCCGCTACCCTTGTGCGTATCACATTCTAGAACGTCAACCGCTGCCGCAACCAGACACAGAGATTGCTGGTAGAGTCTCCGCGACCGCCCACTCCGCGGCGGGACCGAGTTCATTCAAGAGTTGCAAGGCAACCTCCTACTCCTCGTTGAATTCTCTTGCCACTCCCTCCCATTCTGCCTAAGTGGGTGGCGGTGGTGTTTCGACATCTGGAACAGGTCCTCTATCATTTGGAGGTGCCTCCGCTATGTTTGGCGGTGATTGGTCAGGGTGTACCCAGCCAGTGCGCGGAAGTCGGCTTAGGGCATCCGCGTTGCGGTTTGCAAGTGCAGGCTGGTACTTGATCTTCATGCTGTAACCCTGGAGGAGGAGCGCCCACTTGGCTAGGATGCCCTCGTGGTTCTGAGTAGTTAGGAGCCACTGCAGCGCCTGATGATCTGTGGAGACCGTGAACGGCTCTCCATTCCTGATGTAATTGCGGAAGTGTTGGAGTGCCTAGAGGAGAGCCAGGCATTTGCCCTTCACCGGAGGGTCATTCCGCTCCCCTTCAGTGAGGGCACGGCTGGCGAATGCAATCACCTTCATTGTGGGTTCCTGCACCGTCTGGGAGAGGATGGCCCCAATCCCGTCCCGCGACCGGTCGGTGGTGATGGAGAATGGGAGGTTGAATTCAGGGAACTCGAGCATGGGCGCGGTGATGAGGCGGTGCTTGATTTCCTTCCAGGCATCCGCGCAAGCCGTCGTCCATTCTTATTGCACATCCTGGTGTGTCAATTATTGGAGCGGCTTGATGATGCGCGCATGGTCACGCACAAACTTCTGGTAGAATGAGACGAAGCCCAGGAAGATCTTGACTTGCCCTGCGGAAGTGGGCTGACGCCATTCCTGTACCACTGCGATTTTCTCTGGATCAGTCTTGATGCCATCCGCGCTCATCACGAAATCCAGGAACTCCATTTTCGTGGCTCCGATAGAGCACTTGGTTGCCTTGAGCTTCAGGTTGGCTCTGCGGAGGGCAGCAAAGACGGCATCAAGGGATGAGAACAGTTCCTCAAAGGAGTGGGCCGCGACCATGATGTCGTCGATGTAGCAGCTGACATTGGGGATTCCGTGAAGGGTGGAGTCCATGACCCGCTGAAATGTCGCGCTTGCGTTGTGGAGTCCAAAAGGCATGCGTGTGAACGCGTATATGCCTCTTGGAGTCACAAACGCAGTTTTGGCGATGGACTCCGGATGCATGCGAACAGCATGAAAGGCAGCCTTCATGTCAAGTTGCGAACCATCCGCAACACTGCTGGCGCTCCTGTATGTTGACAATCAAAGGCATGGGGTACGCATCTTCCTCGGTCACTCGGTTGAGATCGCGGAAGTCAACGCAGAATCGCTTGGACCCATCCGGCTTCCCCACGATGACCAGGTTGGCACGCAAGGGACTGACGATTGGGACAATCACTCCCTGCGCCTTGAGCTCCGCGAGCCCTTTTGTGATGATTTTCTCCTGCTCTGGAAGGATGCACCGCACCTTGTGTTTTGTAGGTACGAAGTCCCCCGTGGAGATGACATGAAATGCTTCCACGGCCCCCAGGTCAACCGCGGAACCAGCAAAGATGTCCGCGAATGCGTCCAGCAGATCACATAAGTCCTGCTTTTGTGCGGGTGAAAGTCTTGAGTGGAGCATGTGACCCCATCGCGGTGGTGGTGATGGTGCTGTTTTGTAGAGTGGGTAGAATTCATCTTCTTCTGCGAGTTGATGGCCATCTCCTAGGTTTTGTTGTCCCCTGTGCCACAGTCCTAGGAAGTTGGTTTGCACTCCGGGCTCGCTTGACTCCCCCGCGAGTTCCTGCCATTCTCCTGTTATGGCCTGTTCTGCGGCAGGCAAGTCAGCCGTGATGGATGGCAACCTACTTGCATGAACTTGAGAGTCCTCTGCCGCTGCATCCTATTGGGAGAAGGATTCTCCGCCGGTCACGCGCACCGCTACTTTGTCTCCGATGGTGATGGGGAAGAACTCGTCTTCCCCAGATGCCAAGCTGAGTTGCATGATTCCGAGGGAGAAAAGAAGAATGGCACGTCACGGTATGAAGTAATCCATGCCCAGGAGACTGTCATACGTCCTGGCCTACGTGACTTGGACGTTCAATGGCTCATGAAGAGATCCCATCTGCATGGGTAGGCCGTGGACTTCCCCATCTCCATACTCCATTCCGCCCGCTGAGATGGTGAAAAGGCGTCGAGTAGGGAGGACGCGGTCTGTCCATCTGACCACTAGAAGGACGCGGAACGCCACAGTGGTGTGAGCGGCCACGATGTCAATTATGGCCAGGAACTTACTTCCACATATCCAAACTATGCAGCAGGCGACCTCGTAATGGTTGTCATCATGCCGCGGTGATTCCAAGGGCTATGGTGTCCATCCCCATTCTTCTTTGGCAAGGCTCATCGCGAGGGAAGTGTTAGGCACTGCACGACGGGTGTTCCGCATACCACTGTTGGGCGCGGTGCAGCTAAGGGAGATGCCCACAGCTTGGAGGCGTTGATTGGCGCTAGAGAACTCTTCATTCAGTCGCAGTGCAACCTCTGGGTGAATGCAAATGAACTCAAAGAAGTTGTCTTCTACGATGGGAGTGGTGAATACACGTTGGACGGGATCAGTAGTTCCCTCCGCGGCCGCTAGAGCTCCTGTTGGTGGTGGCGAAGATGGGGCAGGATGCTTCTCCAATGCGGGTGGTGGTTTCGTTTGTCATCATTTCTCCAGCACAAAAGCTTTGAGGATTGGTTGTGAGGTTCAGCTTGAGTAAAGGCCAGAGGCCCGAGCGCAAGCGAGAGGCCAAGGACCCAAAAGACTTTGCAGAAGCGATAGTTGATTGAATGGAGGTAATGATCAAAGCAATGAAAGGGATGAAGCAATGATGATGAATGATAATTGCAGAGGAATGGACCGAGGCATTAGAACACAGGGGTCCTACTACTGTTAGTACTAGATGGGTCTAGCTAGTCCTAGAGCTAGAGTACAGGTGCCAAAACCCATTCAGGCGAGCGGCGCGATATGTGACGCCGTAGGCGCCATTGTGCTGCTGCTGTTGCTTCTCTGTCTGTGCAGAGCGGAGGCGTAGTGCGACTTCCTACAATACTGTGCTTTTGGGGTTCCGCCCAGGTTGAGTGGAGGACATGCTTCTTTTGCTGAGCCTTTAATGTAGCCACGACAAACGGACTTGTGAGCAGGACTGTTGTCGGCAGATCTTGCCGGTCGTTATATGGGATTGGAGGTCTGTTGTCATTGGTCGTGGTGGGTTCCGACGGTCGGATGGTCAAACCGGAGAAGTCTGATAGGTCATGCCACCAGAGTCGTTTGGGCGGCAGGACGCCGGAGGTGAACCGGGATCGAGCAGGCTTCTCCATTTCCCGCTGAATGGGATTCTGGGGAAGAGTTGGATGACGCCAGCAAGACAGCGAAGAGCCGAGTTGAGCCCTATGAGTCTTGATCAAGATTCTGACACTTCCAACACAGCTTCCAACCCAACTTCCAACCCAACATCCAACCCAACTTCCATCCCAACTTCCATCTAGCTTCCAATCCAACTTCCAACACAATTTCCAACCCAACTTCCAACCCAACCTTCATCCCAACTTCAGTCCCAGCTTCCAACCCAACTCCAAACCCAACTTCCAACACAACTTCTGACCCAGCTTCCAACCCAACTTCCAACCCCATTTCCAACCCAACTTCCAATCCAACTTCCAACCCAACTTCCAACCCAACTACCAACCCAACTTCCAATCCAACTTCTAACCTAGCTTCCATCCCAACTTCCATCCCAACTCCCAACCCAACTTCCAGCCCAACTTCCAACCCAACTTCCAACCCAACTTCACACCCAACTTCCAACCCAACTTCCAAATCAATCTCCAACCCAATATCCAACCCAGCTTCTAGCCCAGCTTCCAGCCCACCTTCTAACCGAACTTCGAACCCAATTTCCATCCCAACATCCATCCCAACTTCAAACCCAACTTCCATCCCAACTTCCATCCCAACTTCCATCCTTACATGTACTTACAGGCACTAACACACACCAACATGTACTTACACGCACTTACACGCACTTATACATACTTACACGCACTTACATATCCTTACAAGTACTTACACGTAACTACACGCACTTACACACACTTACACGTACTTACACGCACTTACACACACTTACCCGCACTTACACACACTTACACACAGTTACACACACTTACACACACTTACACATACTTACGTGTACTTACACGCACTCACATGCACTCACACGCACTCACACGCACTTACACACACTTACACACATTTACACGCACTTACACGCACTTACATGCACTAACACGCACTTACACGCACTTATGCGTACTTACACGCACTTACATACACTTACACGCACTTACACACTCTAGACGTACTTACACGTACTTACACACAGTTACACACACTTACACGCACTTACATACTTACACACACTTATACCCACTTACGTGCACTTATACATGCTTACACGCACTTAAACACACTTACACGCACTTACATGCACTTATACGCACTTACATGCACGAACCCGTACTTACACGTACTTACACGCACTTACACGTACTTACGCATACTTACACACACTTATACACACTTGCACACTCTAACACGTACTTATACACACTTACACGCACTTAAACACACTTACACGCACTTACATGTAGTTAATTAAACTTAGACGCACTTACATGCACTAACACGAACTTACACGCACATACACATACTTCTACGTACTTACACACACTTATAAACACTTACATGCACTTGCGCACACTTACACACACGAACACGTACTTATACACACTTACACGCACTTACACGCACTTACACACACTTCCACGTACTTGCACACACTTACACACACTTATAGGCACTTACACATACTTACACGTACTTACATGCAGTTAATTATACTTACACGTACCTATACGCACTTACACAAACGTACACACACTTACACGCACTTACACATACTTCCACGCACTTACAAACACTTACATGCACTAACACGCACTTACACGTACTTATATGCAATTACACGCACTTATAAGCACTTACACACACTTGCATGCAGTTTCATACACTTATACACAGTTACATGCACTTACACATGCTTACACACACGTACACGCACTTACACGCAGTTACATACAGTTACACGTACTTACATGCACTTACACACACTTACACGCACTTACACGCACTTACACGTACTTACACGCACTTACATGTACTTAAACACACTTATACGTACGTAAACGTACTTATACACACTTACATGAGCTTACACGCACTTATACGCGCTTACACGCACTTACACGCACTTACACACACACTTACACGTACTTACACATACTTACACGCACTTACACGCACTTACACGCACTTACTTGCACTTACGCACACTTATACCCAATTACACGTACTTACATGTACTTACACAGACTTACATGCACTTACACACACTTACATGCACTTACACGTATTTATTCCACTTACACGCACTTACAGACACTTACACGTACTTACATGCACTTACACACACTAACACTCACTTACATGTACTTTTACACACATACACGCACTTACACACACTTACACATACTTACGCACACATACATGCACTTACACGTAGTTACATGCACTTACACGCACTTATACGTACTTCCATGTACTTACACACACATATACTTACACGCACTTACACGCACTTGTACGCACTTACACACGCTTACACGCACTTACATGCACTTACACGCACTTACACGCAGTTACACACACTTAGACATACGTACACGCACTTACAAGCACTTACACACACTTATGCACACTTATACGTACAAATATGCACTAATACGCACTTACACGCACTTACATGCACTTATACATACGTACACGCACTTACACACACTTACACGCACTTACACGTACTTACACGCACTTACACGTACTTACACGTACTTGTATGCACTTACAAGTACTTGCACGTGCTTACATGCACTTACACGCACTTACACGCACTTACAAGCACTTACACGCACTTACACACACTTACACGCACTTACACATACTTACACACATCTATACGCACTTACACACACTTACACGCATTTACACATGCTTACACATAGTTACACATGCTTATATACACTTACACGCACTTATACCTACTTACAAGCACTTACACCCACTTACACGCACTTATATGCCCTCACACCCACTTACACGCACATACATGCAGTTACAAGCACTTACACGCACATACAGGTACGTACACACACTAACACGCACTTACACACACTTACACACACTTACACGCACTTACATGTCCTTGCACGTACTTACACACAATCACACATACTTACACGCACTTACATGCACTTATACACACTTACATGCACTTACTTGCACTTACACGCACTTACACACACTTACACGCAGTTACACGCACTTACACAAAGTTACAGGCACTTACACATACTTACACACAATCACATGTACTTACACAGTTACACGTACTTACACTCACTTACACACACGTACATGTACTTACACGCACTTACACGGACGTACATGCACTTACACACACCTACATACACTTACACGCACCTACACGCACTTACACGCAATTACACGTACTCACACGCACTTACACGCAGTTACACGTACTTACACATGCTTACACGCACGTACACGTACTTGTATACATTTATACGTACTTACATTCACTTACATACCCTTACACACACTTACACGCACTTTCATGCACTTACACACACTTACATGCATTTACACACACTTGCAAACACTTACACGCACCTACACCCACTTATGCACACTTACACGGACTTACACGCACCTACATGCACTTACACGTACTTACACATACTTACACGTACTTACACGTACTTACACACACTCAGACACACTTACATGTACTAACACGTACTTACACACACTTACATGTACTTACATGCAATTAAACGCACTTACACACACTTATTCGCACTTACACATACTTACACGCACTTACACGCACTTACATGCACTTATACATACTTGCACACACTTACATGCACTTTTACGCACTTACACGTACTTACATGCACTTGCACGTACTTACACGCAGTTAATTGTACTTACACACATCTTTACGCAATTACACAAACGTACACACACTTATACGCACTTACACGTACTTACACGCACTTACAAATGCTTACATGCACTTATACGCACTTACACACACTTATACACACTTACACATACTTACACGCACTTATAGGCACTTACAAGCACTTATATGCATTTACACAAAGTTACACGCACTTACACGCAGTTACACGCACGTATACGCACTGACATGCACTTACACGCACTTACACGCAGTTACACGCACTTACACGCACAAACATGCACTTATACACACTTATACCCACTTACACATACTTACACGCACTTACACGTACTTCCATGCCCTTACACACACTTACATGCACTTACACGCACTTACACGCTCTTCTATACACTGACACGCAATTACTCACACTTACACGCACTTACACTCACTGACACATACTTACACACACTTACACGCACTTACATGTACTTACACGTACGTATACCCACTTACATGTACTTATACGCACTTACACGCACTTACATGCACTTATACATATTACATGCACTTACACGTGCCTATATGAGCTTACACGCACTTACACACACTTACACGTACTTACACGTACTTATACGTACTTACACACACTTACACACACTTATACGCACTTACACGCACTTACACGTACCTACACGCAATTACATACACTTACACGTACTTACACCACTTACACGCACTTACTCGTACTTACACATACTTACACGAAGTTTTACACACTTACACGTACTTATACGCACTTGCACATACTTACACACACTTACACGGACTTATACGTACAAATACGCACTTACACGCACTTACACATACTTACTCGCACTTGCACACACTTACATGCACTTACACGCACTTACACGCACTTACACGCAGTTTATTGTACGTACACGCACTTACACCCACTTACATGAACTTACACGCACTTACATGCACTTACACGCACTTACATGCACTTACACGCACTTACACACACTTACACATACTTACACATAGTTACAGGCACTTACACGCAGTTACACACACTTACACGCACTTACACACACTTACACATACTTTCACGCAGTTACGCGCACTTACACGCACTTACATGCACTTACACACACTTACACACACTTACATGCACTTTCACGCAATTACATGCACTTACACGTACTTACACGTACTTACACACACGTACGCGCATTTACGTGCAGTTTATTGTACATACACGCACTTACACTCACTTAACGGAACTTACACGCACTTACACACACTTACACATACTTACACGCACATACAAATACTTACATGCACTTACACGCACTTATACGCACTTACACGCACTTACATGCGCTTACACGCACTTACACGCACTTAGACATACTTGCACGCAGTTACAGGTACTTACACGCAGTTAGACACACGTATACCCACTTATACGCACTTACACGTACTTACAGGCAGTTACGCACACTTACACACACTTACATGCACTTACACATACTTACACACACTTGCATGCACTTTCATGCACTTACACACACTTACACATACTTACACGCACTTACACGCACTTGCACGTACTTATACCCACTTACACGTACTTACACGTACTTACACACACTTACATACACTTACACACACTTACATGCACTTACATGCACTTATACACACTTATACACAATTACACGACTTACACACACTTACACCCACTACTAATACTTACTCAATCTCACACACACTTACTCGTACTTACATGCACTTACACGCACTTATACCCACTTGTACGTACTTGTACGCACTTACACGTACTTACATGCACTTACAAACACCTACATGCACTTACACGCATGTATACACACTTACATGCACCTACACACACTTATACGTACTTACACGCACTTACATCCACTTATATGCACTTACACACACTTGCACTCACTTACACGTTCTTACACGCACTTACACATACTTACACGTACTTACACACACTTACACGAAATTACACGCAATTACATGCACTCAGACACACTTATACGCACATACACGCACTTACATGCACTCACACATAGTTATACACAATTACACCCACTTATACGCACTTACACGCAGTTACACGTACTTATATGCACTTACACGTACTTACACACACTTACACGCACTTACACGCACTTACACACACTTACATACACTTACACGCACTTACACGGACCGAGACGCAGTTATACACACTGATACGTACTTATACTCAGTTACACGCACTTACACACACTCACACGCACGAATATGGATGAATACGCACTTACATGCACTTACACGCACTTATGTGTACTTACACGCACTTATACGTACTTACACGCACTTACACGCACTTATGTGCACTTACACGCACTTACACACACTTATACACACTTACACGCACTTATACGCACTTACACGTACTTATACACACTTACACGCACTTACACATACTTACACGTAGTTAGACGCACTTACACATAGTTACACACAGTTACACGCACTTACACGCACTTACACGTACTTACACGCAGTTACGCACACTTATACACACTTACATGCACTTACACATACTTACACGCACTTGTATGCGCTTATACACACTTACACGCACTTATACACACTTACACGCACTTACACACACTTACACCCACTTATACATACTTATACGCACTTACATGCACTTACACATACTTATATCCACATACACGTACATACACGCACTTACACGCACTTACATGCACTTACATACACTTACATGCACTTAAACGTACTTATACACACTTACACGCACTTACACAAGCTTACACATACTTAAACACACTAACATGCACTTATATGCACTTACACGTACTTACATGCACGTACACACACTTACACACCCTTACACGTACTTACACACACTTACATGGACTTACACGCAGTTACACACACTTACACGTACTTGCAAGAACGTACACACACTTACATGCACTTACACGTACTTACACGCGCTAATACATACTTATACGCACTTACACATCCTTACAAGCACTTACACGGAACTACACGAACTCACACACACTGACACGCACTTACACCAACTTACTCACACTTACACGCAGTTACACACACTTACACGCACTTACACACACTTACACGCACTTACACATACTTACGTGCACTTACACGTACTTACATGCACTTATACGCACTCACACGCACTTACACGCAATTACACACACTCTCACGCACTTACACGCACTTACACGCACTTACATGCTCTTATACGCACTTACATGCACGAACACGCACTTACACGTACTTACACGCACTTACACGTACTTACATGCACTGACATGCACTTACACACACTTGCGCACACTTACACGTACTTATACACATTTACACGTACTTACACCTACTTACACGTACTTACATGCAGTTAATTGTACTTACACACACTTTTAGGCACTTACACAAACATACACGCACTTATATGTACTTACACGTACTTACACGCACTCACAGATACTTACATGTACTTATGCGCACTTACACACACTTATACGCACTTACACATACTTACACGCACTTATAGGCACTTACACACACTTATACACATTTACACGCAGTTAGACACATTTACACGTAGTTACACGCACTTACACCCACTTACATGCACTTACACGCACTCACACACAGTTACACACACTTACACGCACTTACATGCACTAACACACACTTACACGTACTTACACGTACTTATATGCACTTACACACACTTACACGCACTTCCACGCACTAACACATACTTTTACCCACTTACACATACGTATACGCACTTACACGCACTTCCATGCACTTACACATACTTACATGCACTTACATGCACTTACACGCACTTCTACACACTTACACGCAATTACACACACTTACACGCACTTACATGCACTCACACATACATACACATACTTACACGCACTTACACGTACATACACATACTTATACCCACTTACACGTACTTATATGCACTTTCAAGCACTTACATGCACTTATACATACTTACATGCACTTACACGCACTTATATGCACTTACACGGACGTACATACACTTACACGTACTTGCATGTGCTTACACGTACTTACACACACTTATACACACCTACTTGCACTTACATGCACTTTTACACACTTATACACACATACATGTACTTACACACACTTACACGTACTTACACGCAATTACATACACTTACACGTACTTTTATCCACTTACACGCACTTACACGTACTTACACGCACTAACACAAAGTTCTACACACTTACACGTACTTATACGCACTTGCACATATGTACACCCACTTACAAGCACTTATACATACAAATACGAACTTACACGCACATACACATACTTACTCGCACTTGCACACACTTACATGCACATACACGCACTTATACGCACTTACACGCAGTTTATTGTACGTACACGCACTTACACCCACTTACACAAACTTACACGCACTTACACGCACTTATACGCACTTACATGCACTTACACGCACTAACACACACTTAAACATACTTACACGTAGTTACTTGCACTTACACACAGTTACACACACTTACACGCACTTACACACACTTACACGTACTTATATGCAGTTACGTGCACTTACATGCACTTACATGCACTTAAACACACTTACACACACTTACATGCACTTTCACGCACTTTCATGCACTTACACGCACTTACACATACTTACACGCATGTACGCGCATTTACGTGCAGTTTATTGTACATACACGCACTTACACCCACTTAACGGAACTTACACGCACTTACACACACTTACACGTACTTATACGCACATACAAACACTTACATGCACTTACACACACTTATACACACTTACACACACTGACACGCACTTACACGTACTTACACGCATTTACATGCACTTACACATACTTACATGCACTTAAAGGTACTTACATGCAGTTACACGCACTTACACGCACTTACACGCACTCACACGTACTTACACGTAGTTACGCGCACTTATACGCACTTACATGCACTTACACACACTTACACACACTTACATGCACTTTCACGCACTTACACACACTTACACATACTTACATGCACTTACACGCACTTACACGTACTTATACCCACTTACACGTACTTACACGTACTTACATACACTTACATGCACTTACACACACTTACATGCACTAACACGCACGTATACACACTTATACGCAATTACACGCACTTACACACACTTACACGTACTACACATACTTACACAATCTTACACACACTTCCTCGTACTTACATGCACTTACACGCACTTATACCCACTTACACGTACTTATGCGCACTTAGACGCACTTACATGCACTTACACACACCTATATGCACTTACACGCATGTATACACACTTACATGCACCTACACACACTTATACGTACCTACACGCACTTACACCCACTTATATGCACTTACACGCACTTACACCCACTTACACATACTTACACGTACTTACACACACTTACACGAACTTACACGCAATTACATGCACGTACATACACTTATATGCACATACACGCACTTACACGCACGCACACGTAGTTGAACGGAGTTACACCCACTTATACGCACTTACACGTACTTACACGTACTTATACGCACTTACACACACTTACACACACTTACACACACTTACACACACTTACACACACTTACACACACTAGGACTTGTTTTTGCCCAAGGACTCGTTTAAGTCCTTCCCTGACTTCCTGGTTAACCCGCTCCTGGTACACATGAGGAGTTTTGTCAGAAACCGTTGGTCTGAGGTAGGTTAGATTTCCAAGCAGGGCATCAGTGATTCCGTCGCCATGTAGGAGTTTGGGATACAATACCTTGTACACCTCTTTTGCTCAAGCTTGTGCTCTAGAGGGGCAAGAGGTGGTACGCAGAACACGCACTTTTCCCGCGGTGTTCAGAAAGCTGTCATTGTTCTGGCATGTGGTTGCAACCCATTGTTTCCTCCAGGCTTGCTGCAGGATACTATGCCACAGTTCAGGGATGGAGTTGGCATTTGGTTGGTGATGACGGTAGGAAGGATGGAGCAGTTCCCAAAGCAAACGATAGACGTTGAAGAAGGCATCGTCATAGTCTGGGATAGGGCGATATGGCAAGTGAAAAGTTCATATTGTCTAGTGAGGAGCTCCGCCATGTTGTACTGGTTGATGGGTGTTCTTCGTGCCAGAGTAAGCACTTGGTTTTCCCAATCAACAACATTGCTTCCATCTTCTTCAAGTATGGCACATGTCTCCTAGGAAAGAGCCATGTGACGGAGGGGAAGAAGGTGGATATGAGTGAGAGGGGCAAGACTGGGTGGAGAAGAGGAAGGAAGCAGCTGTAGAAGGAACAATACAGGGACGGTGATGGATCTGCAGGGCATCCCACAACAGGTACTGCAGTTTGTGCGGATTCGTGTGCTAGACGAATGATGGAGGCTGATGATGGCGGAGGAATGTTGGATGACAGAGCGCAGGGGTGAAACCACGTGTCCGATTGATGTTTTTGGCGCGGGCGCAGGTCGTCGCGGAATGGGCGATGCGACTGGGCGTAACCTTGTACCGAGCGGAGGAGCGATGCATAATGGAGTGGGTGCATGGGTGAACCGCGTGCGCTAAAGGAAGTTTTTGGCGTGGGCACAGGCTGTCGCGGCAAAGGCAATGCGGCCAGGCGTATCCTTGTGCTGAGCTGAAAGCGATGCGGGAGCATAGAGAGCGATGAATGGATGGGTGGGCGCTGGGGCGAACCGTGTGCGTTGACTAATTGGAAGTGCATTCGGTTTGAACTTGGGTCGGAACTTGGGTTGGCACTTGGGCTGGAAATTTGGTTGGAAGTTGGGTTTCAAGTTGGGATGGAAGTTGGGATGAAAGTTTGGTTGGAAGTTGGGTTGGAGGTTGGGTTGGAAGTGGGGCTGGAAGTTGAGTTGGAAGTTGGGTTGGAAATTGGGTTGAAAGTTGGGTTGGAAGCTGTGTTAGAAGCTCGGTTGGAACTTGGGTTGGAAGTTGGGTTGGAAGTTGGGTTTGAGGTTGGGTTGGAAGTTGGGTTGGAGATTGGGTTGGATGTTGGGATGGAAGCAGGGATGGAAGTTGTGTTTGAAATTGGGATGGAAGCTGGGATGGAAGTTGGTTTGGAAGTTGGGTTGGACGTAGGGTTGGAAGTTGGGTTGGAAGTTGAGCTGGACATTTGGTTGGAAGTTGAGTTGGAAGTTGGGTTGAAAGTTGGGTTGGAAGCTGTGTTGTATGCTGTGTTGGAAGTTGTGTTGGAAGTTGTGTTGGAATTTGGGTTGGAAATTGGGTTGGAAACTAGGCTGGAAGCTGGATTGGAAGTTGGGTTGGAAGCTGGGTTGGAAGTTGGGTTGAAAGTTGGGTTGGAAGCTAGTTTGGATGCTGGGTTGGAAGTTGGGTTGGAAGTTGGGTAGGAAGCTAGATTGGAAGTTGGGTTGGACGTTGGGTTGGAAGTTGGATCGGAAGTTGGGATGGAAGTTTATTGGACATTATGTTGGAAGTTGGGTTGGAAGTTGGATAAGAAGCTGGGTTGGAAGTTGGGTTGGAAGTTGGGTTGGAAGTTGGGTTGGAAGTTGGGTTGGAAGTTGGGTT
>SZWC01000160.1:344050-391876 GCA_023375785.1 Penium margaritaceum | reverse complement strand
TTGGGTTGGAAGTTGGGTTGGAACTTGGGTTGGAATTTGGGATGGGAGTAGGGATGGAAGTTGGGTTGGAAGTTGGGTTGGAAGCTGGGTTGGAAGTTATATTGGATGTTGGGTTGGAAGTTGGGTTGGAATTTGGGTTGAAATTTGGTTTGGAAGCTGGGTTGTATGCTGGGTTGGAAGTTGGGTTGGAAGTCTGGTTGGAAGTTGTGTTGGAATTTGGGTTGCAAGTTGGGTTGGAAGTTAGATTGGAAGTTGGGTTGGAAGCTGGGTTAGATATTGGGATGGACGTTGGGATGGAAGTTGTGTTTGGAGTTGGGATGGAAGTTGGGATGGACGTTGGGTTGGAAGTTGGGTTGGACAATGGGTTGAAAATTGGGTTGGAAGTTGGGTTAGACGTTGGGTTGGAAGTTGAGTTGGAAATTGCGTTGAGAGTTGGGTTGGAAGTTCGGTTGGAATTGTGCCGGAATAGCAGATACAACAGCTACCAATGGAGTGGAACATGCGGTGGATGCTCGGTTTGAGCAGGTGCTAGACGTGGACTGAGAAGACGCCATGGTGGGAGGAACGCACCGATCCAGTGGCCTCGAGCGCCGGTGTGCCAAAGTGTTGGATTCGTCATGGAACAGTGGGGAGACTTGTTACTGCCATGTGGTGTAAGACTTGAACCGCCATCGGTGCAAATCTTCCTTGTGTCTAACTCAGACTACTAGGAGTGAACCACAGTGAAATGTTGCTAGAAGCCATTAAGCGACCAGTTGCTTGATGGTGTCGATGGATATTCCATTCACACCTAGTGCATCCACCGCACACTAAAATAACTTTACTTCACACAATGTTACGAAAAAGTGGAAATAAAGAAGTGCAATATATTTTTTCAACAATTTACAGGCTAGAATACGCCAGACTTATGAAGCAAATCTGTGAAATGATGTGTCAATTTTTGTACATACAGTACTCAAACAAATAACCAAAACGATCATTTTCATAGCACAATGTCAGCTCATGCGGATAATCTCAAGTCCGAGGTTAAGCATGCGATTGGCCGTTGCCATGGCGGCTCGGGTTGAGGGCAAGCTGTGCCACACAATCAAGCTTGTCCAAGTGCAATACATCTGATGTGTTGATGCGTGGACATCATGGGTTGAATAAGGGTGATACATGCCAGCTGTCATGATGTGTTCTACCTAATGTGATTTCGGCATGATGCATGCATGGAAAACAGAGTGTCGCTCTGGGAACTGAACTTGCAATGTTCTCGGTGCAGAACTTATCCTTGGTGGGTACTTGGGCTCGTGGGAAGAAACAGTATCCGAAGGTCCCGGGGACCCCCTGGCCTTCTACACCACATCGAGGTAGCCGCGATGCCTCTTGCGGTGCCGATGTCGTTGTAGTCAGCCTCCTACAAGCTACGAAGTCAACTCTAGTTGGAAGTTGGGTTGGAAGCTCGGTTGAAAGCTGGGTTGGAAGCTGATTAGAAGCAAGATTGCCAGTTGGGTTGGAAGTTGGGCTGGATGTTGGGTTGAAAATTGGGTTGGATGATGGGAGGGAAGTTGGGATGGAAGTTGGGTTTGAAGTTTGGATGGAATTTGGGATGGAAGATGGGTCGGAAGTTGGCTTGGAAGTTGAATTGATCATTGGATTGGAATTTGAGTTGGAAGTTGGGTTGGAAGTTGGGTTGAAAGTTGGGTTGGAAGTTGGGTTGGAAGTTGGGTTCGAAGTTGGGTTGGAAGTTGGGTTGGACTTTGGGTTGGAAATTGGGTTAGAAGTTGGGTTGGATGTTGGGTTGGAACTTTGGTTGGAAGTTGGGATGGAAGTTGGGATGGAGGTGGGCTGGAAGTTGGGTTGGAAGTTGGGTTGAAAAGTGGGTCGGAAGCTGGGTTGGATGGTGGGTTGGAAGTTGGGTTGGAGGTTGGGTCAGAAGTTGGAATGGAAGTTGGGTTATAATATGGGTTGGAAGTTGGGATGGAAGTTAGAATGGAGGTTGGGATGGAAGTTAGGTTGGAATTTAGATTGGAAGTTGGGTTGGAAGTTGGGTTGGAAGTTGGATTAGAAAATAGGTTGGATATTGGATTGGAAGTTGGGTTGGAAGTTGGGTTGGAAATTGGGTTGGAAGTTGGGTTGGAAGTCGGGTTGGAAGTTGGGATGGAAGTTGGGATGGAAGTTATGTTGGAAGTTGGGTTGGAGGTTGGGTTGGAAGTTGGGTTGAAAGATGGTTTGGAAGTTGGATTGGACGTTGGGTTGAAAGTTCGGATGGAATCTGGGTTGGAATTTGTGTTGGAAGTTGGGTTGGAAGTTGGGTTGAAATTTGAGTTGGAAGTTGGGCTGGAAGTTGGGTTCGAAGCTAGATTCGAGGTCGGGATGGAAGCTGGGTTGGAAGTTGGTTGGAAGTTGGGTTGGAAGTTGGGTTGAAAGTTGGGTTGGAAGCTGGGTTGGATATTGGGTTGGAACGTGGGTAGGAAGTAGGGTTGGAAGCTGGGTTGGAAGTTGGGTTGGAAGTTGGGTTGGAAGTTGGGTTGGAAGTTGGGTTGGAAGTTGGGTTGGAAGTTGGGTTGAAAGCTGGCTTGGAAGCCGGATTAGAAGCTGGGTTGGAAGCTGGTTTGGAAGTTGGGTTGGAAGTTGGGTTGGAAGTTGGATTGAATGTTGGGTTGGTAATTAGATTGGAAGTTGGGTTGAAATTTAGGATGGAGGTGGGATGGAAGGTCAGTTGGAATTCCGGTTGGAAGTTGGGTTGGAAGTTTGGTTGGAAGTTGGGTTGGATGTTGGGTTGAAAGTTGGCTTGGAAGATGGGTTGGATGCTTGGGTGGAAGTTGGGTTGGAGGTTGGTTGGAACTTGGGATGGAAGTTGGGTTGGAAGTTGGGTTGGAAGTTCGGATGGAAGTTGGAATGGAGGGTGGGATGGAAGTTAGGTTGGAAGTTCGGTTGGAAGTTGGGTTGGAAGTTGGGTTGGAAGTTGGATTGGAAAATGGGTTGGATGTTGGGTTGGAATTTGGATTGGAAGTTAGGATGGAAATTGGGTTGGAAGTTGGGTTCTTGTCGCCTTCTTGCGCTTTGCAGCCTTGCTTGCTGCAGTAATTGTTGATGCTACAGAGCGTTTTCCTCTGCTGCTTTAGCTGCTGTAGTTGGTGCTTTTCCTCTTCCTGCAGCAGTACTGGCAAGGCCAATCCTGGATGCTCCAGTGGATACCCCTCTGCGTGTTGGTGATGTTGCAACATCCATCACACTTACACCTGGTCCTGGTGTTTCACCGGCAACACTGGCAGCTGCATCACCCTCCTCACCCTCATCTCCTTCTTGTCCACCTTCACCCCTTTCTTCTGCTCTCTCATCCCCCTTGTCTACTGCATTAGCCTTCTCCTCTCCTCCCTCACCTTGCTCAGGACCCTTTTCAGCACCCTTGTCCAGGTTCTCCTCTCCCTCACCCTGGTCCTCCTCATTGCCCATCCCCTGTACCCCAGGAGCATTCTTGGCTGTTGGCTTCTCTTGTGCACGGGCACGGACAGGCCGTGCATGTGGAAGGCCTGGCATGTCAGTCATGACACGAACCAATGCCATCACTTCTACAACATCATCTTCTAACTCTGCTGCCTCTTCCTCCTCATCTTTGCCCTCCTTGTAATCACTATCCATGTCTTCCCGCGGCTCACTGAGAATCCCCTCTTCTTCCACGATGTCACCATCGTCCTCACTTCCATCTGCTTCTCCTACCCCTGCCTCTGGTGCTGCTTTTGCTTCTAGTGTTCCTGCTGCCACAAGCCCCCTTGCTACCTTTCTCCCAATGCACCCATACTACTTCCGTAGTCACACGTTACACTTTACGAGTAGCTCCCGTGTCTCCACTTTCAGCCTGTTGCGCCTGGCGGTGTGGATGAGCTGGTGCGTGGAAAAGACACGTTGGCATTTAGATGATGAGCATGGCTGTGACAACACCTTCTGTGCAAGATCCCTTAGCACAGGTAGGTGGCACATGCAATCGACATGCCAATCCACCGCACACATTGTACCACACTACACCTTGGCAACCGTAGCGATCGCCTTTGCATTCCTCCAAGGAGTGACCATAGGATTACTCACCACCATCGTCTGTGCCTTTTGGAAAGCCCCTATCTCCTTCATCACCTGGTCCTGCTTGTCATCCGGAACCAAGGCTTCAACCACCACCTGCTACGCCACCAAAGGTGTTGCTATCCTTAGAGAGGTCATTGCCGAAATGCTCCAGGTGGAGCCGGCGAGCTGCAGCATACAAGGGACAGGACATGTCCCTGGACCGACGGGTCTCCAACCTGCCCAGCACAAAGTTCACATGACTCTACGCCACCCTTCTTGGCTTCTTGCCCTTTTCACAGACAACGACTTCAGCTGCTTAGCACAATCCAACAACCCCTCATAGATCTCACCGGCAGCTCCACAAGGCTTGTGAGCAACCCTGAGTACGACAGTCAGTGGCTGGAGTATATCATTCAGTTCACGCAACTACAGCCAAAAGATCCTTCTCCTGGTGAAACGTCTCACATCACGCTTCCTATACTGAAATGAAGCATCCCTGTGCAAACCAATCGTCTTGCAAACATCCAAGCCCACGAATGTCTTGAGCTTATCCCGCAGCTCCAGCAGTCTCTCCACCATGGAGAAGACCGAGGCAAAGCGGGTGTCACTGCGCACTTTCAACACCTCCCCTCCCGTCCTCTCCTTCGACCACGTCCAGGGCATAGCATTGTTCCTGAAAAGGCCACAATCTTCTCACACCGCCCAATCACACTTGATCCCCAAGTCAACTTGCCCATATCTTTCATGATCAGGTGGATGTTGTGCGAACAGCATCCCTGGCAAAACAGTCGACAAAACTTGACCCTCAGGTCAACAAAAGCTGTTTTGTTCACAGAAGATGATAGAAACTATCTTGTCCTCCCCAACAATCTCAATTACAGCCTCAATTATGCTTGCAACATGGTCCGCGTCTCATGTCTGTCCACTTGCATCACGGGAAAAGAGGTGGAGAGAACCCATGGCGTTGACAGCCATGGCATTATAGATCGGTCTGACCTGACGGTCAGACCACTCATCCACAGCTAGAGTGCAGTCGCATGTGCTCCAACCCTGCTTCACAAGAGCATCTAGCTCCTTCAGTTCCTTGTCGAGTTTTGGAGGCAGGACATCCACTCCGATGAGCCTAGCAGGCAGCCCAAAAGCAGCGGTGGTCTTCTTTGCATTTTTCACAACCTCCATGAGCACGGCCTCGTGGCCAATAGAGATGGGTTGGGCAGAAATGGCTATCCACTTGACAATGCTTAGCTGGCAGTGTTCATTGCTTGACCGGTCGGAGTACTGTACCATGGTTTTCTGCCGGAAGGAGGCCGCTTTGTTGATGTCAAACAAGAGAACCTAGCCCTCTAGAATTGCTGTTGCCAGCTGCCTCTGCTGCTGCTGACCATTCGCAACTTCATCGTCGGTGCCTGGCTCTAGAGTCAAGCCACCCACCGCTGCCTCCTCCGCCTTCTATTGCTTCTCCCTGAGTTTGATCCACTCCACCGCCTTGTCCTTTGTGCCCCACTCCTTCCCCTCTCCCTTGTACAAACTGACGTTGACCGTCTGCCAGCCAGCAGGGGGCGAACAGCGCACCATGCCAAGGACATATCGGCAGAGGGGCGTGGGCTGCGGGCACTTGCCAACATTGGGGTTGTTGCCTGCAAAGTGACCGCGGATGCGGTCACATGTCCTATTGCCTTTCCTCCCACATGAGCTGCAATGCCAGCCTGGATTCTCGGCTTCTGTGGGACACGGCTCAGTGTGCTTGCTGAGCTCTTTGGTGAGGAAATCACCACTGAGCGGTTTCTTCTTTGGTGGGTTCCACCTGGTCGCATTGAACTGGCTGGATGCTGCAGAAACGGTGGTGGAGCTCCCTGCCTAAGCGCCCATGCTAGACGGCCTCAACAGTTGGCCGGCAATGGCTAACTGGTGAGGCCGACATCGAAGAGAGAAGAGGTGTGTGACTGCCTCCTCCTTGTTGCGCTGTCCATTTGAACCGACAATCACCGTGATGGTGACAGAGGTCAGGTCAAATAGACAAAGGGCTTGGTTTGACACGACCCTTAGATCGACCGTTTTGATCGAAAGGATTGAAACTGTCAATCGTGCAATGCATCCCACGTCTACGATATCATCGGAGGAGGATATTGACTGGTCACGAGGTAATGCATGTAGCCATGAAAGCAGAATATATGTTGACGTGTTGCCAGGTTGGTAAATTGCATGGCTGTGATTAGGACATGGCATATCTCCTAGCCGCTAGACAACATGGATGTTGATGTGCTTTGCCATGTGGAGATGGCACATGTCATGCCCAGTAGGCTGATTCACGGCTACTATGCCACATGGCAAGTACATGTGTTGAGAACCATAGAGTTGTACGAGGATATGGACCAAAAAGTCCAAACAAATAACCGAGACCCGAACTTGTCGTCGCTGGCATTTTCCGGTAGTTTTGGGGTCCCCTGGTGTTTGAGGGGCCGCTGGGTCTCTCAGTCAGCCTGGAGTGCGCGCTAGGTTTCCATCGGCATCAATGGAATATCAATGCGGATCGATGTTCTGATGTTGATGGAGGGACCCTCCATCGAACACTGAGGACAACTATTATTAGAAGTTGGGTTGGAAGTGGGGTTGGAAGTTGGGATGGAAGTTGGGATGGAAGTTGGGTTGGAAGTTGGGTTAGAAGTTGGGTTGGAAGTTGTGTTGAAAGTTGGGTTAGAAGCTCGGTTGGAAGTTGGGTTGGAACGTTGGTTGGAGGTAGGGTTGGAAGACGGGTTGGAAGTTGGGTTGGAAGTTGGGATGGAAGTTGGGATGGAAGTTGGGTTCGAAGTTGGGGTGGAAGTTGGGATGGAAGTTGGGTTGGAAGTTGGGTTGGAAGTTGGGTTGAAAGGTGGGTTGGAAGCTGGGTTGGAAGTTGGGTTGAAAGTTGGGTTCGAAGCTGGGTTAGAAGCTGGGTTGGAAGTATGGCTGGAAGTTGGGTTGGAAGTTGGATTGGAAGTTTGGTTGGAAGTTGGGTTGGAAGTTGGGTTGGAAGTTGGGATGGAAGTTGGGTTTGACGTTGGGATGGAAGTTTGGTTGGAAGTTGGGTTGGAGGTTGGGTTGGAAGTTCGGTTGACCATTAGGTTTGAAGTTGGGTTGGAAGAAGTGTTGACCTTGGGCCATCGGACATCGACGTCCATCGATGCCCATCGGTCCATCGATGGACATGTCTCCAAGGACATCGATGTGACTTTACACGTAATTGCCTAAAATGGCCACCAAAGCCTATAAAGCAGTGGTCATGAACACAAACAAAAAAACGGCACACTTTCACAGCGCACAGTTTCAACCTATGTGTTCCACCTGCTTTCCTATGCTTTCATATAAATTTCTCTCACTTTAAGCATGCCATACTCTCCTGCCTTAGCCATAATTTGCAATGCGTTCTGCCTTTGTACACAACACATCCTAAGACAGATTGCAGTCCACCATTATCAATGAACTGTTGTTGCTTGCATTGCAGTCCACTTACATGCACCTACTCACACTTACATGCACTTACAAGCACTTACACGCACTTACACGCACTTACACGCACTTACACGCACTTACATGCACTTACATGTGCTTACACGCACTTACACGCACTTACACGCACTTATACGTACTTGCACGCACGTATACACACTTACACGGAATTACACACACTTAAAAGCACTTACAAGAGCCTACACGCACTTACACATAGTTACACGCACTTACGCACACTTACACAGACTTACACGGGCTTATACACCTTAACACACACTTACACACACTCATACGCACTTACACACACTTACACGCACTTACACGCACTTACACACACGTCCACACACTTACAAGTACTTACATGCACTTACACGTTGTTACACACACTTACACGCACTTACACGTATTTTTTTGCACTTACTCGTACTTACACGCACTCACACGAATTTACACGCACTTACACGTACTTAAACGTACTTACACATACTTACAAACGCTTACAAACAAGTACATGCACTTACACGCACTTACATGCTCTTACACGTACTTACATGCACTTACACGCACTTACACGTACTTACACGCACTTACATGCACATGCACACGCTTACACGCTGTTATACGTACTTACATACAGTTACACGCACTTACACACACTTACATGCACTTACACAAACTTATAAGTACTTACACGCACTTACATGCACTTACACGCACTTACACACATTTACACACACTTACACATAGGTACGCGCACTAACACGCACTTACATGCACTTACACACACTTACATGCACTTACACACACTTACACATACATGCATTTGCACGCACTTACACACACATATACGTACTTACACGTACTTACACATACTTACACATACTTACAAGCACTTACATGCACTTACACGCACTAACACGCAATCATATGCACTTACATGCACTTACACGCACTTATACGAACTTACATGTACTTACACGCACTTACACATACTTACACGTACTTACTCATACTTTCATGCACTTAAACGCACTTACATGCACGTACTGACACTTACACGTACTTACACACACTTAATCACACTTACACACAGTTACATGCACTTACACGCACTTATACATACTTACATGCACTTACACGCACGTACACGCAGTTACATGCACTTACACGCACTTACACGTACTTACATGTACTTATACACACTTACACACACTTACACAACTTATACATACTCACACGCACATACACACACTTACTCGCATTTACACGTACTTACACGTAGTTAGACACACTTACACGTACTTACACGCACTTACACGCACTTACACGTACTTACATGTACTTATACGCACAAATACGCACCTACACACACTTACACGTACTTACTCGTACTTACACACATTTACATGCACTTACACGCACTTACATGCACTTATATGCACTTACACGCACTTACATAGACTTACATGCACTTACACACACTAACACGCACTTACACGAACTTATACGCACTTACACGCACTTACATGCACTTACATGTACTTACACGCACTTACACGTACTTACACGCACGTACACCTACTTACACGCAGTTATACACAGTTACACGCAGTAACACGTACTTACACATACTTACACACACTTATATGCACTTACACATAACTACACACACGTACACACACTTATACGCAATTACACGTACTTGCACGCATTCACATGCACTTGAACGTAATTACATGCACTTACATGAACACTTACACACACTTATACGTACTTACACACACTTACTCACACCTCCACCTACTTACACAGTGTTCCGCACACTTACAGGCACTTACACACACTTACACGCACTTACACGTAGTTACATGCAGTTACACGCACTTACACGCACTTACATGTACTTACAAGCACTTACACGTACTTACACACGCTTATACGCACATACACGCACCGATACGTACTTATATGCACTTACACGCACTTACACGCATTTACACGTACTTACACATACTAATACGCACTTACACGCACTTGCATACACTTACACGCACTTACACACACTTACACGCACTTATATGCACTTAAACACAGTAACACACACTTAGACGTACTTAGTCGCACTTATACACACTCACACGTACTTACACAGTTACACGCACTTACACATACTTACACAGTGTTCCACACACTTACACGCACTTATACATACTTACACACACTTCAATGCACTTACACGCACTTGTACACACTTGAACGCACTTAAACATACTTACACACACTTACACGCACTTACACATTCTTACACGCACTTACATGCACTTACACGCACTTACACACACTTACATGCACTTACACGTACTCACGCAAACTTACACGTACTTACAGGCACTTACACATACTTATACGAACTTACAATAACTTACATGCACTTACACCCACTTTCCTGCGATTACACGCACTTACACATACTTATACGCATTTACACGCACTTACACGCACTTACACGCACTTGCACGTACTTACACATACTAACACATACTTACACACACTTACACGCACTTACACGCAGTTATACGCACTTACACGTACTTACACGTACTTACACGCACTTATACGTACTTGCATACACTTATACATACTTATACGCACATACATGCACTTACACGCTCTTACACGCACTTACACACAGTAAAATGTACTCACACGCACTTATACACACTTATACGAACTTACACGCACTTACATGGACTTACACGTACTTAGACGCACTCACAACCACTTACACGTACGTAGTCGCAATTTCACCTACTTACACGCACTTATGCACTTACATGTACATACACATACTTACACGCACCTACATGCATTTACACGCACTTACACGCACTTACACGTATTTACACACACTTACATGCACTTATACGCACTTATATGCACTTAGACGTACTTACATAGACTTACACATACATAAACGCACTTGCACACACTTACACGTACTTATATACTCTTACACATACTTACACAAACTTACACGCATTTGCACGTACTTACACACACTTACACGTAGTAACATGCAGTTACACGCACTTGCACACACTTACATGCACTAACATGCACTTAGAAGCACTTACACCCACTTACACACACTTACACGCATTTACAAGCACTTACACGCAGTTACATACACTTACACGCAATTACACGTAGTTATACACACTTACACGTTCTTACACATACTTACACGCATTTACACGCACTTACACGCACTTACACGCACTTACACGCACTTATACGTACTTAGACGCACTTACACGCACTTACACGCACTTATACGCACTTATATGCACGTAAACATACTTAGACGCACTTACATGCACCTACTCACACTTACATGCACTTACAAGCACTTACACGCACTTACACGCACTTACACGCACTTACACGCACTTACACGCACTTACATGTGCTTACACGCACTTACACGCACTTACACGCACTTATACGCACTTGTACGCACGTATATGCACTTACACGGAACTACACACACTTAAAAGCACTTACAAGAGCCTACACGCACTTACACATAGTTACACGCACTTACGCACACTTACACAGACTTACACGTGCTTATTCGCATTAACACACACCTACACACACTCATACGCACTTACACACACTTACACGCACTTACACGCACTTACACGCACTTCCACACACTTACAAGTACTTACATGCACTTACACGTTCTTACACACACTTACACGCACTTACACATATTGTTTTGCACTTACACGTACTTACACGCACTCACACGAATTAACACGCACTTATACGCACTTAAACGTACTTACACATACTTACAAAAACTTACAAACAAGTACATGCACTTACACGCACTTACATGCACTTACACGTACTTGTATGCACATAGACGCACTTGCACGTACTTACACGCACTTACATGCACATACACACGCTTACATGCCGTTGTACGTACTTACATGCAGCTACACGCACTTACACACACTTACATGCACTTACACAAATTTACAAGTACTTACACGCACTTACACGCACTTACACGCACTTACACGTATTTACACACACTTACACATATGTACGCGTACTAACACGCACTTACATGCACTTACACACACTTACACATACTTACATGCATTTGCACGTACTTACACACACATATACGTACTTACACGTACTTACACATACTTACAGGTACTTACTCATACTTTCATGCACTTACACGCTCTTACATGCACGTACTGACACTTACACGTACTTACACACACTTAATCACACTTACACACAGTTTCATGCACTTATACGCACTTATACGTACTTACATGCACTTACACGCACGTACACGCAGTTACATGCACTAACACGCACTTACACGTACTTACACGTACTTATACATACTTACACACACTTACACAAAGTTATACATACTCACACGCACATACACACACTCGCACTTACACGTACTTACACGTAGTTAGACACACTTACACGTACTTACATGCACTTATACGCACAAATACGCACTTACACACACTTACACGTACTCACTCGTACTTACACACACTTCCATGCACTTACACGCACTTACATGCACTTACATGCACTTACACGCACTTACATAGACTTACACGCACTTACACACACTAAGACGCACTTACACGAACTTACACGCTCTTACACGCACTTACATGCACTTACATGTACTTACACGCACTTACACGTACTTACACGCACTTACACCTACTTACACGCAGTTATACACAGTTACACGCAGTAACACGTACTTGCACATACTTACACACACTTATAGGTACTTACACATAATTACACACACGTACACACACTTATACGCAATTACACCCACTTACACGCATTCACATGCACTTGAACATAATTACATGCACTTACATGCACACTTACACACACTTATACGTACTTACACACACTTACTCACACCTACACCTACTTACACAGTGTTCCGCACACTTACAGGCACTTACACACACTTACACTCACTTACACGCACTCACACGCACGTACACGCACTTACACCTACTTACACAGTGTTCCACGCACTTACACGTAATTACACGCACTTACACGCACTTACACACACTTACACGCACTTGCACGCACTTGTACGCACTTACATATACTTACACGCACTTATACGCACTTACACGCACTTACACGTACATACACGCACTTATACGTACTTACGCACACCTACACGCACTTACATGCACTTACACGCACTTACATGCACTTACAAGAACTTACATGCACTTACACCCACTTACATGCAGTTACACACACTTACATATACTTACACGCTCTTACATGAACTTACAGGCACTTATACGTACTTACACACACTTACACACACTTACACGGACTTACACGCACTTACATGCACTTTCACGTACGTACACGCAGTTATACGCACTTACACGCACTTACACGTACTTACACACACTTACACGCACTTACATGCACTTATACATACTTACACACACTTACACGCACTTACACACACTTACACGCACTTATACGCTCTTACACACTTTTACACGTACTTGTACACACTTACACACACTTACACACACTTACATGCACTTTCACGCACTTATACATACTTACACGAAGTTAATTGTACTTACACATACTCACTCCTACTTACACAAACTTACACGTACTTACACGCACTTACACGTACTTACACGCACTTACAAACACTTATACATACTTACACATGCTTACACGCACTTACACGCACATACATACACTTATACGCACTTACACGCACTTATATGTACTTACACACACTTACACGCACTTGCACGCACTTATACGCATTTACCAACACTTACACGTACTTACACACAGTCATACACACTTATACGCACTTACACACACTTACACACACTTACATGCACTTACACGCACTTACATGCACTTTCATGTACTTACACGCACATACACGCACTGACGTATACTTACACGCACATACACGTAGTCACATGCACTTACACGCACTTACACGTACTTATACAGTGTTCCACGCACTTACACGCACTTATACATACTTACACGCACTTCCATGCACTTACACACACTTGCACGCACTTGTACGCACTTACACATACTTACACACACTTACACATACTTACACGTACTTATACACACTTACATGCACTTACACGCACTTACACACACTTGTATGCACTTACGCATGCTTACGCACACTTACACACACTTACAGGCACTTACACGCACTTACATGCACTTAGAATAACTTACATGCACTTACACGCAGTTACACGCAATTACACACACTTACATGCACTTACAGGCACTGACACGCACTTATACATACTTACACACACTTACACGCACTTACACACACTTATACGTACTTGCACACACTTACACATACTTACCCGCACTGACACGTACGTACACGCACTTACGCGCACTTATACGCAGTTCATTGCACTTACACGCACTTATACCCACTTACACAAACTTATACGCACTTACACGTACTTACACGTACTTACACGCACTTACAAACACCTACACGTATTTACATGCACTTACACATACTTACACGCACTTACACGCACTTACATACACATACACGTACTTACATATACTTACATGCACTTACATGCACTTGCACGCACGTATACGCACTTACATGCACTTATACGCACTTACATGTACTAACACGTACTTACACACACTTACATGCACTTTCACGCACTTGCACACACTTACACACACTTTTACGGTCTTAGACACACTTGCATGCACTTACTCGCACTTACACACACTCAAAAGTACTTACATGTACTTACATGTACTTACACGCACTTTCACGCACTAACACGCATTTACACATAGTTATATGCTCTTTCTCGCACTTCCACATACTTCCACGCACTTACACACACTTACATGCACTTACACGCACTTACATGCACATACACGTACTTACACACACTTACACGTACTTATACACACATAAACAAACTTACACACAGTTATATGCACTTATACGTACTTACACGTACTTACACATGTTTACACGTACTTACACACAGTTACACGTATTCACACGCAGTTACATGCACTTACACGCACTTACATGTACGTATACACACTTACATGCACTTACAAGCACTTACACGCACTTGCCCGCACTTACACACACTTACATACACTTACACGTAGTTACACACACTTACACATACTTATACGTAAGTACGAGTACTTACACGTACTTAAACACGCGTATATGCATGTATATGTACTTACACTCACTTTCATGCAGTTACTCGCACTTACACGTACTTACATGCAATTACACGCACTTCATGCACTTATGCGCACTTCCACGCACTTACACGCACTTACACGCACTTATATGCACTTACACGCACCTACACGCACTTATACACACTTACATGCACTTACATGTACTTACACGTACTTACATATACTTACACACACTTACATGCACTTACATGCACTTACACGCACTTATACGCACTTGCAAGCACTCACACGTACTTACACGCACATACACATAGTTAGACACACTTACACATACTTACATGTACTTACACGCACTTAAATGCACTTGCACGCACTTATATGCACGTATACGCACTTACACGCACTTACATGCACTTCCTTGTACTTAAACACACTTACAAGCACTTAAACGTACTTAAATGTACTTACACGTGCTTATACGCACTTACACACACTTACACGCAAGTACAGGCAGTTATACACACTTACACACACTTACACATACTTACACACACTTACACGTACTTACACGTACTTATACGCACTTACAGGCAGTTAACTACACTTACACGCACTTACACGTACTTACACAAGCTTACACGCACTTACACACACTTACATGTACTTACACACACTTACAAACACTTACACATACTTACACGTACTTACACGTACTTACACGTACTTATACGTACTAACATACACTTACACATACTTACACGCACTTCCACGCACTTACACGCACTTGTACACACTTATACGCACTTACACGTACTTACACCACTTACATGCACTTACACGTACTAACATGTACTTACACATGCTTAAACGCACTTACACGCACTTACACGCAGTTTTATGCACTTATACGCACTTGCACCCACTTATACCCACTTACACGCACTTGCACATGCTTTTACGCACTTTTACACTCTTATACGCACTTACACACACTTACACGCACTTCCACGCTTTCAATTGCACTTACACATACTTAAACGTACGTATCCAAACGTATACAAACTTACACATACTTACACTACTTGTGTGCACTTACACACAACTACATGCACTTACACGTAGTTACACACACTTACACGTGCTTACACGTACTTACACACACCTACATACACTTGCACATACTTACACGCACTTACACACACTTACACGCAGTTACACGCAGTTACACGCACTTACACGTACTTATACGTACTTACACGTACTTACATCCACTTACACGCACTTACACAAACGTACACGCACTCACACAGAGTTATACCCAGTTACATACACTTACATGCACTTATACGTATTTATACGCACTTACAAGCACTTATGCACACTTACACGCACTTACACGTGCTTACACGCACTTACATGCACTTACACACACTTACACGTACTTACACACACATACACATACTTACACGCACTTACACTCACTTACACGCAGTTATACACATTTACACGTACTTACACGCACTTACACGCACTTACACGCACTTACATGCACTTATACGCACGTATACACACTTACACGCACTTACATGTACTTACTTGCACTTACACGTACTTAAACAAACTTACACGTACTTACACACACTTATACACACTTACACGCACTTACACACAGTTACACACACGTCTACACGCTTATACGCACTTACTTGCACATACACACACTTACAAGCACTCACAAATACTCACACGCACCTATACGCAGTTACATACACTTACACGTACTTACATGTACTTACAAGCACTTGCACGCACTTACACACACTTACACGCACTTCTACGTACTTACACACACTTACACGCAATCACACACACTTACAAGTACTTACAGGAACTTACATACACTTACACGCACTTACACATACTTATGTGTACTTCCACGTACTTACACGTACTTACACACACTTACACGCACTTACACACACTTACACACACTTACATGCACTTTCACTCACTTACACGCACTTAGACACACTTACACATAGTTACACACTCTTACACGTAGTTACACGCACTTGCACGTACTTACACACACTTACACGCAGGTACAAGCACTTACACCCACTTACACATACTTACACGTACTTACACACACTTACACGCACATACACATACTTAAACGCAATTACATGCAGTTACATGCAGTTACATGCACTTACATGTACTTACAAACACTTACAAGCTCTTACACCTACCTACACACACTCACACACACTTACACGCACTAACATGCATTTAGACACACTTACATGTACTTACACACACTTACATGCTCTTACACATGGTTACATGCACTTACACGGACTTATACACACTTACACACACTTTCACGCACTTACACACAGTTACACGCAGTTACATGCACTTACACACACTTTCACATACTTATACGTACTTATACACACTTACACACACTTACACGCACTTATACACACTTATACGTACTTACACGCACTTACACTCACTTACACGTAGTTACACGCACTTACACATACTTCCACACACTTACACGTACTTACATGCACTTACATACACTTATACCCACGTATACACACTTATACGCACGTACATGCACTTACTCGTACTTACACGAACTTACACGCACTTACACGTACTTACACGCACGTATACGCACTTACACAAACTTACACACACTTACACACACTTACACGCACTTATACACACTTATACGTACTTACACGCACTTACACTCACTTACACGTAGTTACACGCACTTACACATACTTCCACACACTTACACGTACTTACATGCACTTACATACACTTATACCCACATATACACACTTATACGCACGTACATGCACTTACTCGTACTTACACGAACTTACACGCACTTACACGTACTTACACGCACGTATACGCACTTACACAAACTTACATACACTTACACACACTTACACGCACTTACACGCACTTACACGTACTTACATGCACTTACATACACTTATACCCACGTATACACACTTATACGCACGTACATGCACTTACTCGTACTTACACGAACTTACACGCACTTACACGTACTTACACGCACGTATACGCACTTACACAAACTTACATACACTTACACACACTTACACGCACTTACACGCACTTAGAGACACTTACATGCACTTACACATGCTTACACACCCTTACACGTACTTACAAGCACTTACATGCAATTACACGCACTTACAGACACTTACACGTACTTACACGAACGTATATGCACGTCTGTGTACTTAAATGCACTTACATGCACTTATGCGCACTTACACGTACTTGCACACACTTACACGCACTTACACGCTCTTACACACACGCACATACACTTATTCATACTTACATGCACTATATTCTACTTATACACACTTGCACATACTTACACAAGCTTACACGCAATTACACGCACTTGCACGCACTTACATGCACTTACAAACACTTACATGTATTTACACGCACTTACACACACTTACACGCACTTACACGCACTTACACACACTTACATGCAGTTACACACACTTACACAAACTTACACACAATTACATGCACTTACACGTACTCAAACGCACTTACAAACACCTACACATACTTACATGCACTTATCCGCACTTACACGCACGTACATGCACTTACACGCACTTACCTGTATTTACAGGCAATGACATGCACTTATACATACTTACACCCACTTGTACATGCTTACACATACTTACACGCTCTTACACACACATACACACAGTTACACGTACTTACACGCACTTACACGTACTTAGATGCACTTACACACACTTGCACGTACTTACACACAGTTACACGTACTTATTCATACTTACATATACTTCAATGCACTTACACGCACTTACACGTACTTACATGCACTTACACTCGCTTATTGCACTTACACATACTTACACGCACTTGCACACACTTACACGCACTTACACACTCTTACACGCACTTACACCCACTTACATGCACTTACACACACTTATACGCACTTTTACGTAATTATACACACTTACATGCAGTTACACATATTCAATGCCGTTACACGCAGTTACTCGCACTTACAGTACATACACGCACTTACAAGTACTTACACCCACTTACACGCACTTACATGCACTTATATGCACTTACACACACTTGCACCCACATACATGCAGTTACACGCAATTACACAAACTTACACGCACTTACACGCACTTACACGCACTTATACGTACTTACACGCTCTTACACGCACTTACACGCACTTATACGTACTTGCACACACTTACACATATTTACCCGTACTTACACGTACTTACACACACTTACACGCACTTACACGCAGATCATTGCACTTACACGCACTTATACGCACTTACACAAACTTACACGCACTCACACGCACTTACACATACTTACACGCACTTACAATCACCTACACGTATTTACACACACTTACACGTACTTACACGTACTTACTCGCACTTACACACACATACATGTACTTACATATGCTTACATGCACTTGCACGCACTTACACGCACTTGCACGCACTTATACGCACTTACATGCACTTATACGCACTTCCATGCACTTACACGTACTTACACACACTTACACGCACTTTTATGCACTTGCACACACTTAATTGCACTTATACGGTCTTACACATACTTACACGCACTTACACATACTTACACATAGTTAATTGTACTTACACGCACTTACACGTACTTATACAAACTTACACGCACTTACACATACTTATACGTACGTGTACGCACTTACAAGCACTGACATGCACTTACACGTACTTACACGCACTTACACGCACTTACACGTACTTACGTGCACTTACACACACTTACACGCACTTACATGCACATACACACACTTACACACCGTTACACACAGCTAGACACAGTTACATGCACTTGCACGCACTTACACGCACATACACGCACTTAGAGGCACTTACACCCACTTACACACACTTACACGCACTTACAAGCACTTACACGTACTTACACGCACTTATACACACTTACACGAACTTGCATGCACTTACACGTACTTACACATACTTACATGAACTTACACACACTTACACGCACTTACACGCACTTACACATACTTACACGCACTTACACACACTTACACGCACTTACACGTACTTACACGTAATTATGCACACTTGCACACACTTACACACACTTACGCGCACTTACACGCACTTACACGCACTTACACATACTTATGCACACTTACACGCACTTACACGCACTTACACGTACTTATGCACACTTATACGCACTTACACGCACTTACATGCACGTACACATGCTTACACGTAGTTACACACACTTACACGTACTTTTACGCACTTACAAGCACATACATACACTTACACGCACTTACACGCACTTACACGCACGTACACGCACTAAGATGCACTTATTCGTACTTACATGTACTTACACGTACTTACACGGACTTACACGCACTTACACGTACTTGCACACCCTTACAAGTACTTGCACTCAGTTACACGCACTTACAGGCACTTACACACACTTATACGCACTTAAACGGAATAACACGCACTTACAAGCCCTTACAATAACTTACACGCACTTACACACACTTACACGCACTAGCGTACAATAATACACACTTACACGTACTTACACGTACTTACACACACTTGCACACACTTACACGTACTTACATGCACTTACACACACTTACACACACTTACATACACTTACATGCTCTTACACGCAGGTTTTTGCACTTACACACACTTACACGCACTTATACAAACTTACACGTACTTACACATTTACACACACTTACACGTACTTACACGCACTTGCACACACTTACACGTACTTACATGCACTTACACACACTTACACACACTTACATACACTTACATGCTCTTACACGCAGTTTTTTGCACTTACACACACTTACACGCACTTATACAAACTTACACGCAGTTACACGCACTTACATACACTTACACGTACTTACATGTACTTATACATAATTACACGTACTTACACACACTAACATTTACACATAATTCCCTAAGTTATACGCATTTACACACAGTTACACACACTTACATATACTTACATGCACTTAGACGCACTTACAAGCACTTCCACACTCTTACACCCACTTATACCCACTTACACATACTTACACGTACTTACACGCACTTACACGCACTTACATGCACTTACACATACTTACACATACTTACATACACTTACACACACTTACACACAGATAAATGCACTTACACGTACTTATACGTACTTACACGCAGTTATACATAGTTACATGCACTTACACGCACTTTCATGCACTTACACGTACGCATACACACCTACACACACTTACACACACTTATATGCACTTACACACACTTACACGTACTTACACGTACTTACACGTAGTTACAAATACTTACACATACTTACACGCACTTACATGCACTTACATGCACTTACATTCACTTATACGCACGTATACGCACTTACACGCACTTATATGCACTTACTGTTACTTACATGCACCTACACGCACTTACACGCACTTATACGCACTGACCCGGACTTACACACACTTACACATTCTTACATGCACTTACACGCACTTACAAGTACTTGCACGTACTTACACGTACTAACACGTACGTATAAGCACTTATATGCACTTACACGCAATTACACACACTTAGAAGTACTCACAAGAACACGCACTTACATGCACTTACATACACTTATGCATACTTAAACGTACTTACACGCACTTCCACGTACTTACACGCACTTACACGCACTAATACACACTTACACGCACTTACACATACATACACGCAGTTACATATAGTTACACATAGTTACATGCACTTACACATACTTACACGTACGTATACGCACTTACAAGCACTTATACCAATTATACGCACTTATACACACTTACACGCACTTACACGTACTTACACACACTTACACATAGTTACACGCAGTTACATGTACTTATACGCACTTACACATACTTACACGCACTAACACGTACTTACACACACTTACACGCATTTATACGCACTTTCACGTACTTACATGCACTTACACACTTATACCAAGTTACACGCACTTATACGCACTTACACGAACCTATACACACTTATACCAAATTACACGCTTATACACACTTATACCAAATTACAGGCACTTACACGCACTTACACGCACTTACACACACTTATACACACTTATACCAAATAACACGCACTTACAGGTAGTTACACACAGTTACACGCACTTACATACACTTACATGCACTTACAAGTACTTACTCACACTTACACGCCCTTACACACACTTACATGCACTTACATGCACTTGCACGCACTTACACAGAGTTACACGCACTTACACACACTTACAGGCACTTACACACACTTACACGCACTTACACGCACGCACACGCACTTACACACACTTACACACACTTACACACACATACACACACTTACATGTACTTACACGCACTTACACGCAATGAGACACACTTACACGTACTTACACACACTTAGACGCACTTACCCACACTTACACGTACTGACATGTACTTATCTGCACATACACGCACTTACACACAGTTACACATACTCATACGTACTTACACGCACCTACACGCACATACACATACTTACACACACTCATATGTACTTAGACGCACCTACACATACTTACACACCTGTACACGCACGTACACACACTTACACACACCTATATGCACTTACACGCACTTATACGCACTTACACATACTTACACGCACTTAGACTCACTTACATGCACTTATACATACTTACACGCACTAACACACACTTACACGTACTTATATGCACTTACATGCACTTATACGCACTTACACGTACTTACACGCACTTAGACTCACTTACATGCACTTATATATACTTACACGCACTTACACACACTTACACGTACTTACACACATGTACACGCACCTAGATGCACTTACTCGTACTTACACACATTTACACGCACTTACAAGCACTTACACGCACTTACACGTACTTACACGTACTTACACGTACTTACACGTACTCACACGCACTCACACATACTCACACGCACTCACACATACTCACACGCACTCACACATACTCACACGCACTCACACGCAGTCACACACACTCACACGTACTTACACGCACTAACACGCACTTACACGTACTTACACATACTTACACACACTTACACACACTAAAACACACTTACACGCACGTACACGTACTTACACACACTTACACGTACTTAGATGCACTTACACGCACTTACACGTACTCACACGTACTTACCCACACTTACACACACTTCTAAGTACATACACACACGTACATGCACTTACACGCACTTAGACGCACTTACATGCACTTATACATTCTTATACGCACTTATACTCACTTACACGTTTTTATGTGCACTTAGACACACTTACACGTACTTACACACACTTACACGCACTTATACGCACTAACACACACTTACATGCACGTACACGCACTTACTCGCACTTACTCGCACTTACACACACTAACACGTACTTACACGCACTTACACGCACGTACACGTACTTACACGCACTGATACTCACTTTCAGGCACTAACAAGTACTTACACGCACTAACATGCATTTACGTGCACTTACACATTCTTAAATGCACTTACACAAACTGACACGCACTCACACACACTCACACGTACTCACACGCACTCACACGCACTCACACCCACTAACACACACTCACACATACTCACATGTACTTACATGCACGTACACATGCTTACATGTACTTACACACACTTATAACACTTACACGCAAGTACAGGCACTCTCACACACTTACAATATCTCAGACGCACTTACATGTGCATACATGCACTTACACGCACTAACACGTACTATACGCACTTACACGTACTTACACGCACTTACACGCTCTTACACGTACTTATACGCACTTACACACATTTACACACACTTACACGTACTTACACGTACTTACACGTACATACACACACTTACACGCACTTACACCCACTTACACGCACTTAAATGCACTTACCCGTACTTACCCCCACCTAGATGAACTAACACGCACTTACACGCACTTACACGCAGTTACACGCACTTACACGCACTTACACGCATTTACATGCACTTACACGCACTTACACATGCGTACACACACTTACATGCACTCGCACACACTCATACACACTCACACGCCCTCACACGCACTCATATACACTCACACGCACTCACATGCACTCACACGCACTCACACCCACTCACATGCACTTACACGCACTTACACGTACTTACACGTACTTACATACACATAACACACATACACACACATACACGCACTTACACATGTACACAGGCACTTACACGTACTGACACTCACTTACACGTACTTGTACGCACTTACACGCACTTATACACACTTACACACACTCACATGCACTCATATGCACTCATACGCACTCACACGCTCTCACAAGCACTCACATGCACTCACACGCACTCACACGCACTCACACACACTCACACGTACTTACACGCACTTACAAGTACTTACACCCACTTACACGCACAAACACGCACTTACACACACTTACACACACTTATAGGCATTTACACGCACTTACCCACGCACACACTCACACATACTTACATGCACTTACACGCACTTGCACACACTTTTGCGCACTTACGTTCACTTACAAGCACATGCACACACTTACACGCACATACTTACATACACTTACATACACTTATACACACTTGCACGCAGTTCATTGCACTTACACGTACTCACACACAGTTACACAAACTTACTCGCACGTATATGTACTTACACGTACTTATACACACTTAAAAACACTTACATGCACTTACACACACTTACACACACTTACACGCACCTATACGCAGTTATACTCACTAACACATACTTACACATAGTTACATGCATTTATACATACTTACATGTACTTATATACACTTACACGCACTTATATGCACTTAGACACACTTACATGCACTTACACGCACTTACACGTACTTACACGCACTTGTACGTACTTATACGTACTTATACGCACTTACACGTACCTACACACACTTAGACACTCTTACACGCACTTATACGTACTTACATGCACTTACGCGCACTTACACGCACTTACATGCACTTACTCCCACTTACACATACTTACATGCACTTACACGCAGTTACACGTGCTTACACGCACTTTCACGCACTGACATGTACTTACACGCACTTACAAGTACTTACACACACTTACACGTACTTACACGCACTTACACATACTTACACGTACTTACACGCACTTACACACACTCACACGCACTCACACACACTCACACGCACTCACAGGCACTCACACACACTCACACGTACTTACACGCACTTGCATTCACTTACACGTACTTACATGCACCTACATACACTTAGACACACTTACACAAACTTACACGCACGTACACGTACGTACACGCACTTACACGTATTTACACGCACTTACACACACTTACACGTACTCACAAGCACTTACACGCACTTACACACACTTACACATACTTACACGTACTTACACGCACTTATAGTACTTACACGCACTTACACGCACTTATACACACTTACACGCACATATATGCACTAAAACGTACTTATCTGCACTTAGACACACTTACACGCACTTACACACACTTTCACGCACTTACAGACACTTACGCACACTTACATGCACGTACACACACGAACATACACTTACTCGTACTTACACGCACTTACACGTACTTACACGTACTCACACGCAATTACATACTCTTACACGCACTTACACGCACTTACACGCACTTACACTCACTTACACGAACTTTTACATACTTACACGTACTTACACGCACTTACACGCACTTACATACACTTACACACACTTAAATGCACTTACACATACTTACACGTTCTAACACATACTTACACACACTTACACGCACTTATACACACTTACACGTACTTATACGTACTAAAACACACCTACACACACTTACACATACTTACACGCACTTACACATACTTACACGCACTTACACGCACCTAGACATATGTACATACACTTACATGTACTTACACGCACTTACACGCACTCACACGCTCTCACACGCACTCACACGGACTCACACATACTTAGACGCACTTACACGCACTTACCCGCACGTACACGCACGTACATGCACTTACACGCACTTACCCGCACTTACACGCACTTACACGTACTTACAGGCACTTACACACATTAACATGCACTTACACACATTTGCACGCACTGACACGCACTTACACGCACTTACACGTACTTACACGCACTTATACGCACTTACGTGTACTTTGCACACTTACACACACTTACACGCACTTACACACACTTTCTCATACTAACACGTAATTACACGCACTTACACGCACTTACACGCACTTACCCACACTTACCCGTACTTACACGCACTTACACGCACTTACATGCACTTACACGCACTAAAACACACTTACACATACTTACACACAGTTATGTCAAGCACAATCCGGCCGCAGCTCCGCAGGAGGAACCATCTGCGGAGGAGGAAGGGGGCATACTAAGATCCACGTATGGAACGCTGGCTCCCACGGACGCGGTTGGGCAAGGGGTAGCGCGGATCTAGGGGCAACAAGGACCGGAGTTTCTAACAGGGGAGCCGCTGAAGGTTAGCACAATCACGTGCGTAGCTCCCCCGACTCAGGAAAGAGGCGGGAAGTAGGGGCGGGGAATCTACGGTACAAGGACAATAGGGACAAGCCGCGGGAAGATCCGGAATCACTGACAGGGTGCAGATAGATTAGCGGAAAGGATGAGCAATGAGGGCATAGAACATCTTATCAGCGCAACAAATCGGGCATCAATCACGCAGGAGCCCCGGGAGGCGCACCGCAGAAGACAAAGATTCAAGGAAAAACACGAAGAACCGCGTGCACAAGCCGCGGATGAAGAAGGTGACCAATGGAGGATGTACTATGCGTGTGTGGAGGGTGGGCGACTGAGGACGAGACCAGCTGTGCGTAGCCGCACCTCCTAGAGTCCCAATAGGAAGGAGGATACTGTGTGTGGGAAGAGACCAACGGCATGTAGACATGCCGTGCGGAGTCCCGAGTGGAAAAGGGCCTCAGCCGTAGTAGCACAAGTGCAACTCAGCCTTCCATGCTTTCTAAGCAAGATTCCGCTTCCATGTACTCTGCCAAAGATTCATCTAAAACATTTAACTGCTCTCATTGCTTGCTGCTCCACTGTTTCCGTGCCTTCCGTAGCTATTGGACTACTTTTCGCGGACCGCGAGGTTGTATGCGCGGGGAGCCAAAAGTCCGAGTGAAGTGAGCTATCGATGGTGCCTTCGCTTGCACACGTCCGCGGAACGAGGGTTCCGCGGAGAGGAGCTGGAAGCCACGCGGTGGCGGTTCCCGTGTGGCAAGGAGCGGACCACAGAGTGTCACTCGTCGGTGAGGTTCGTGCACAAATATTCAAGTCTCCGGTCCACATAACGGATAGTAGTTAGGGTTTTGGTGATTCCGCTACATTCTTGGGTAGAACTGTTATAGCAGTGGAAAATGCGTGTTCCGCGGGCTGCGCAGGATTTTGACTACGCGGAGATAGTTAGAGGTGCGGCAAAATTGGGGGTATTAGTGTCATGGTGCACTGAGCGTGGACAGTTCCCTGCTCTTTGATTAGCGGAACTGCACTTGACGTTCAGATTAGTCATTGATGTCGGCAGCAAGTTTTGTGCATCAAGGTTACAGGAGACGGTAGCAGCAATCGTCCGTGTGGTGCTTCCTGTCGCGACGTGCCACCAGCTACACGGATATCTAGAAGTCCCCGCCTGTGCTGTCCCGCACCCCATTCAGCTCTTCAGCAGGCGCAGACCCATTGGCTCTACATCGACGGGTGAACGAGTGGCTGGAACAGCTGCACTTGCGTCCTATCATGGACTCTCTAGGCGAACGCGTGGAAGTGGAGACAATCTCCGACCATGGCAGTCGCGGACCCAGTCAGTCCCAGCACGAGTCCGAGGGACCGAAGGCCGTGGTTACGGCAACCCCATGGTTCTCCAATCCTCTGCCATCATTGGAAGAACAATTTGACGGTGGAGGACTCGAAGCCTATCGCGGATTGGTCTACCGGCGTCGTGGCGGGCAGCCGTCGACAATGGGCGGCANTCATGGACTCTCTAGGCGAACGCGTGGAAGTGGAGACAATCTCCGACCATGGCAGTCGCGGACCCAGTCAGTCCCAGCACGAGTCCGAGGACCGAAGGCCGTGGTTACGGCAACCCCATGGTTCTCCAATCCTCTGCCATCATTGGAAGAACAATTTGACGGTGGAGGACTCGAAGCCTATCGCGGATTGGTCTACCGGCGTCGTGGCGGGCAGCCGTCGACAATGGGCGGCAGTACCGTGGTATAACACGCCCCTTTGACAGTACATCAGCACATATGACTACCAAACCGCAAGGAAGCAGATACTACCGAGATCCTGGCGACGAACGACCACCTGCAGTAGATGGAACCACTGGCTACCGTGCTCATGATGCCTTTGGACTCCAACCTGCCGCAACAGCTGGCGGGGATGGCTCTAGAAGGTGTGATGGCAAGAGCAGCTGTGACAGGACCACGGCAGCCGCAGGTGGCACCGCCGATAGCTCACCAGGGAGACAAGCTGCAGAAAACACCAGCATCTTCATCAGCACCAGGATCCGCGCAACTGATCATGAATCAGACATTGGCAAATCAGCCTTCCCCTCCCGGGGCAGCGACGACAGGAGAGCCCGTCGTGCCCTCTCAGCCACCAATGTCATTGTTGGAGCCGTCCTTAAGAGTAGGCCTGACAGGAGTGCCACCGCAGTCCTCCGCGTCCGGCCCAGAGTTGCAGCAGAGAACCGCTCAGCTGAGTATGGGCGCACCATTGATGGGAGTACCCCCCCTCCCCCGACCATAAGTACACCTCCGCAGCAGCAGGTATATGCATCCCAGGCAACAACCGGTGCCATCCACACGGGGGCCTCACCGGCCCCAGGACCACTAACCCAGCAACCTTGGCAATCCTTGCCGCAAGCAGGAGTGCCGATTCCAACCCTTGCGGGGATGATGCAACTAGGGATCCAGGGTGGAGGCGTTGTTCAACAGGGAGCCCCAACGCAAGTGCAACCAGCACGGACTCAACCAGTGGCCCACCAACAGCAGATGAATAGAGGTGTGACACAAATGAGTACCATGATCCAGCCTTCCGCTACGAGTCCGCCCCTGTGGGGAACACAGCACCAGCAGTCCATGGAAACCACCTTGGTGAGGATGACATTGCTGACACATGTAGCCGGCGCGCTGCCGCAACCACTAGCAATGGCCCCTCATCTAGTTCCCCACCAGCAATTGGTTGGAGCGGTGCCCGCAGGTACACCACCACGAATGCCGCAGCCGCCGGCAATGGCTGAGCAACTTCCCCATGAACAATTGATTGGAGCAGTGCCGGCGTGAGCACCACCCCCAGTGCCGCAGCCGCCACCGATGATGACGGGCCACTCGCATCTGCTACCACAGCAGACATATGGGACACAACACTCAGCCAGGGCAATGGCAGCCGTGCCTGTCAACATGGGATCAGCAGCCCAGCTCTACTCCGCGGGTGCAGCACCTACCAACCAAGCATCCTGGATACCACAGATGATGTCCTATGTGCCCGGGATCCAAGTTCTGCTCCCTGGGATGACATCCTTTTCCACACCCTACAACCCTACTGCACCAGCGCCATCTTCTTGGTACCTGCTTCTCCCACCCATGCACCATGGCTTTCACATGTGCACGGGGCAGTCACATCTACCGAATCTTCCAACGGGATACTCTACAGTCCCGTCTGCAACCATTCCGCCCCCACATGCTGTGACTGCATTGACGACTAACCGCAGCACCAATAAGTAGTGGCACGGTGTGGCTAGCGTGCACAGTGACCAACCAAAGGATACATACGTCACTAACTATGACCAAAGAAGTCCACTATGTGTGGCCAACATTGACAACTCATAACATGAGTCACAAATGGTCAGATGGAGAGACAATGGTTTGGGAATCCTATGTATGAACTAGAAAGGACAAATAACTTCAATAAGTAGTGGCACGGTGAGGCTACTATGCACACTGAACAACCAAACTTGGCATATGTCACTGACCATGACCAAAGAATTTCAATATGGGTGATCAACGTTCACAACCCATAACACGAGTCACAATTTGTCATAGGGGGAAACAATGGGTTTGGAATATTAGTTTTTTACTAGCAAGGATAACGACCTCCAATAATTAGTAGCACAGTGTGGCTACCATGGACAATGACCGACCAAAGAAGGCATATGTATTGCCTTTGACCAAAGAAAATCTGCTGAGTATGGTCAACGCTGACAACTCATAGTAGGAGTCACAAATGATCAGAGGGGGGAACGTTGATTTGGGAACACCAGGTGTTATCTAGCAAGCAGAAGGACATTCAATAAGTAGTGGCACGGTGTGGCTACCATGTATAATGACCAACAAAAGTAGGCATATGTCACTGACCATGACCAAAGAATGTCACTGTGTGTGGTCAACTTTGACAACTCATAACACAAGTCACAAATGGTCAGAGGAGGAAAAAATGGTTTGTGAATACTAGTTATCGACTAGCAAGTACAAAGTTATTCAACATGTAGTGGCACAGTGTGGCTACCATGCACAGTGACCAACCAAAGTATGCATATGTCACTGACCATGACCAACAAATTTCACTTCATGTGGTCAATGCTGACAACTCACAACAAGAGTCACATATAGTCAAAGCCGGTAACAATGGTTTGGGAACACTAGCAAACAACTAGAAAGCACAAAGACCTTCAATACGTAATGACATGATGTGGCAACCATGTACAGTGACAAACCAAAGTAGGCATATGCCACTAACCTTGACCAAAAGAAGTTCAAAGTGTGTAGTCAACGCTGAAGATTCAGAACACGAGTCAGAAATGGTCAGAGAGAGAGAGACAATGTATTGGGAAGCCTATGTAGCGACTAGAAAGGACAAAGAACTTTAATAAGTAGTGGCACGGTGTGGGTACTATACACACCAAACAACCAAACTAGGCATATGTTACTGACCATGACCAAAGAATTTCAATATGGGTGGTCAACGTTCAAAACCCATAACACTAGTCAGAAATGATCAGAGGAGGAAACAATGGTTTTGGAATATTAGTTTTCAGCTAGAAAGTACAGCGACCTTCAAAAAGTAGTAGCAGGGTGTGGCTACCATGCACAATGATCGACCAAAGTAGGCAAATGTACTGCCTTTGACCAAAGAAATCCGCTTTGTGTGGTCAACATTGACAACTCATAATACGAGTCACAAATGGTCAGAGGGAGGAACAATGGGTTGGAAACACCACGTATCAACTAGCAAGCACAAGGACCTTAAATAAGTAGTGGCACGGTGTGGCTACGATGTATAATGACCAGCCAAATTAGGCATATGTCACTGACCATGACCAAAGAATGTCACTATGTGTAGTCAACTTTGACAACTCATAACACGAGTCACAAATGGTCGGAGGGGGGAACAGTTGTTTGTGAATACTAGTTTTTGACTAGCAAGTACAAAGACCATAAAAAGGTAGTGGCACAGTGTGGCTACCATGCAAAATGACCGACCAAAGTATGCATATGTCACTGATCATGACCAACGATATCACTTCATGTGGTCAACGTTGACATTTCACAACAAGAGTCACACATAGTCAAAGGGGTTGACAATGGTTTGGGAACACTAGCTATCAAGTAGAAAGCACAAAGACCTTCACCCCGTAGTGACATGGCGTGCCAACCATGTACACTGACAACCCAAAGTAGGCATATGCCACTAACCATGACCAAACGAATTTCACAATGTGTGGTCAACATTGAAAACTCATAAGACGAGTCAAAAATGTTCAGAGGGGGAAACAATGCGTTGGGAACACTAGTTACCAACTAGCAAGTACAAAGACCTTCAACGGGTAGTGGCACGTTGTGGCTAGCATGCACAGTGACCAACCAAAGGATGCATACGTCACTGACTATGACTAAAGAAGTCCATTATGTGTGGTCAACATTGACAACTCATAACACGAGTCAGAAAAGGTCAGAGGGAGAGAAATGGATTGTGAACCCTACGTAGTGACTAGAAAGGACAAATAACTTCAATACGTGGTGGCACAGTGTGGCTACTATGCACACCGAACAGCCAAACTAGGCAGATGCCACTGACCATGACCAACAGATTTCGGTATGGGTGGCCAAGGTTCACAACCCATAACAGGAGTCACAAATTGCCAGAGGGGGAAACAATGGTTTCAGAATATTAGTTTTCAACTAGCAAGGAGGACGAACTTCAATAATTAGTAGCACGGTGTGGCTTCCATGCACAATGACCGACCAAAGTAGGCATATGTACTGCCTTTGACCAAAGAAATCCGCCGTGTGTGGTCAACGTTGACAACTTATAATGTGAGTCACAAATGGGCAGAGAGGGGAACGATGGGTTGAGAACACCAGGTATCAATTTGCAAGCACAAGGACCTTCAATAAGTAACGGCACAGCATGGCTACCATGTACAATGACCAACCAAAGTAGGCATATGTCACTGACCATGACCAAAGAATGTCATTATGTGTGGTCAACTTTGACAACTCATAACACTAGTCACAAATGGTCAGAGGGTGAAACAATGGTTTGTGAATACTAGTTTTCAACTAGCAAGTAAAAAGACCTTCAATATGTAGTGGCACAGTGTGGCTACCATGCACAGTGACCAACGAAAGTATGCATATGTCACTGACCATGACCGAAGAATTTCACTTCACGTGGTCAACGTTGACAACTCACAACAAGAGTTACAGATAGTCGGAGGGGGTAACAATGGTTTGGGAATACTAGCTGTCAACTAGAAAGCACACAGACCTTTAATACGTAGTGACACGCCGTGGCACCCATGTACAGTGACAAACCAATGTAGGCACATGTCACTTATCATGATCAAACGAGTTTAACAGTGTGTGGTCAACATTGGCATCTCATAACACGAGTCAAAAATGGAGAGAAGGGGAAAGGATGTGTGGGGAACACTAGTTATCAACTAGCAAGTACAAAAACCTTAAACAAGTAGTTGCACAGTGTGGCTGGCGTGCACAGTTACCAATCAAAGGATGCATACGTCACTGACCATGACCAAATAAGTCCTCTATGTGTGCTGAACATTGACGACTCATAACACAAGTAAAAAATGGTCAGATGGAGAGAGAATGGTTTGGGAACCCTATGTAGTGACTAGAAAGGACAAAGAATTTCAATAAGTAGTGGCACGGTATGGCTACTATGCACACCAAACAACCAAACTAGGCATATGTCACTTGCCATGACCAAAGAATTTCAATATTGGTGGTCAACATTCACAACCCATAACACGAGTCACAAATGGTCAGATGGGGGGAACAATGGTTTTGGGATATTAGTTTTCAACTAGCAAGTACAACGACTTTCAATAAGTAATAACACGGTATGACTACCATGCACAATGACCGACCAAAGTAGGAAAATGTACTGCCTTTGACCTAAAAAATCCGCAGTGTATGGACAACGTTGACAGCTCAGAATACAAGTCACAAATTCAGAGGGGGGGGGGACAATGGTTTGAGAACACCAGGTATCAACTTGCAAGCACAGGGACCTTCAAGAAGTAGTGGCATGGTGTAGCTACAATGTTTAATGACGAACCAAAGTAGGTAATGTCACTGACCATGACCAAAGAATGTCACTATGTGTGGTCAACTTTGACAACTCATAATACGAGTCACAAATGGTCAGAGCGGGAAACGATGGGTTGTGAATACTCGTTATCAACTTGCAAGGAAAAAGACATTCAATATGCAGTGGCACATTGTGGCTACCATGCACAGTGACCAACCAAAGTATGCATATGTCACTGACCATGACCAAATAATTTCACTTCATGTGGTCAACGTTCACATCTCACAACAAGATTCACAGATAGTGAGAGTGGATAACAATGGTTAGGGAACACTAGCTATCAACTAGAAAGCACAAAGACCTTCAATACGTAGTGACATGACGTGGCAACAATGTACAGTGACAAACCAAAGTAGGCATATGCATACAACCATGACCAACAGAATTTCACAGTGTGTGGTCAACGTTGAAAACTCATGACACGAGTCACAAATGGTCAGAGGGGGAAACAATGGGTTGGAAACACTAGTTATAAACTAGCAAGTACATAGACCCTCAACAAGTAGTGGTACGGTGTGGCTAGCGTGTACAGTGACCAACCAAAATATGCATGCGTCAATGACTATGAACAAAGAAGTCCACAATGTGTGGTCAAGATTGACAACTCATAACAGGAGTCGCAAATGGTCAGAGAGATTTACAATGGATTGCGAACCCTATGTATCGACTATAAATGACAAAGAACTTCAATAAGTAGAGGCACAATGTGGCTACTATGCACGCCGAACAACCAAACTAGGCATATGTCACTGACCATGACCAAAGTGTTTCAATATGGGTGCTCAACGTTCACAACCCATAACACGAGTCACAAATGGTCATAGGGGGAAACAATGGTTTTGGAATATTAGTTTTCAACTAGCAAGAACAACAACCTTTAATAATGATAAAGGCCTATAATTAGTAGCACAATGTGGCTACCATGCACAATGATCGACCAAAGTAGGCATATGTATTACCTTTGACCAAAGAAAACCGCTGTGTCCGGTCAAGAGTGACAACTCATAACACAAGTCACAAGTGGTCAAGGGGGGGAATGATGGTTTGGGAACATCAGGTATCAACTAGAAAGCATAAGAACCTTCAATAAGTAGTAGCACGGTGTCGCTACCATGTACAATGACCAACCAAAGCAGGCATATGTCACAGACCATGACCAAAGAATGTTACTATGTGTGGTCAACTTTGACAACTCAGAACACGAGTCACAAATGGTCAGAGGGGGAAACAATAGTTTGTGAATACTAGTTATCGACTAGCATGTACAAAGACCTTCAATATGTAGTGGCACAGTGTGGCTACCATGCACAGTGACCAACCAAAGTATGCATATGTCACTGACCATGACCAAAGAATTTCACTTCATGTGGTCAATGTTGACAACTCACAACAAGAGTCACACACTGTCAAAGGGGGTAACAGTGGTCTGGGAACACTATTTATCAAATAGAAATCACAAATGCCTTCATTATGCAGTGACACTGCGTGGCAACCATGTACAGTGACAAACCAAAGTAGGCATATCTACTAACCATGACCAAAAGAATTTCCCAGTGTGTGGTCAACGTTGAAAACTCATACCACGAATCACAAATGGCCAGTGGGGGAAACGATGGGTTGGGAACACTAGTTATGAACTAGTATGTACAAAGGCATTCAACAAGTAGTGGCACGTTGTGGCTAGCATGCATAGTGACCAACCAAAGGATGCATACGTCACTGACTATGACCAAAGAAGTCCACGTTGTGTGGTCAACATTGACAGCTCATAACACGAGTCACAAATGGTTTGAGGGAGAGACAATGGTTACGGAACTCTATGTATTGTTTAGAAAGGACAAATAGCTTCAATACGTGGTGGCACGGCGTGGCTACTATGCACCCCAAACAACCAAACTAGGCATATGTCACTGACCATGACCAAAGAATTTCAGTATGGATGGTCAACGTTCACAACCCATAACACAATTCACAAATGGTCAATAGGGGAAATAATGGTTTCCAAATACTAGTTTTCAACTAGCAAGAAGAATGACCTTTAATAATCGGTAGCACAGTGTGGCTACCATGCAGAATGACCGACCAAAGTAGGCATAGGTACTGCCTTTGACCAAAGAAATCTGATGTGTGTGGTCAACGTTGACAGCTCATAATACGAGTCACAAACGGTCAGTGGGGGGAACAATGGTTTGGGAACACCAGGTATCAACTAGAAAGCACAGGAACCTTCAATAAGTAGTGGCAGGGTATGGCTACCATGTACAATGACCAATCAAAGTATGCATATGTCACTGACCATGACCAAAGAATTTCACTTCATGTGGTCAACGTCGACAACTCACAACAAGAGTCACAGATAATCGAAGGGGGTAACAAAGGTTTGGGAATACTAGCTATCAACTAGAAAGCACAAAGACCTTCAATACGTAGTGACATGGTGTGGCAACCATGTACAATGACAAACCAAAGTAGGCATCTGCCACTAACCATGAGCAAAATAACTCCACATTGAGTGGTCAACGTTGATAACAGAAAACATGAGTCACAAATGGTCAGAGGAAACAACGGGTTGGGAACACTAGTTATCAACTAGCAAGTACAAAGACCTTCAACAAGTAGTGGCACGGTGTGGCTAGCGTGCACAATGACCAACCAAATGATGCATACACCACTGACTATGACCGAATAAGTCCACTATGCGTGGTCAACATTGACAATTCATGACACAAGTCAAATGGGTCAGAGGGAGATACAATGGTTTAGGGACCCTGTGTATTGACTGCAAAGGACAAAGAACGTCAATGAGTAGTGGCACGAGGTGGCTTCTATGCATACCGAATAACCGAACTAGGCATATGTCACAGACCATGACATATGCCTAGTTTCAATATGGGTGGTCAACGTTCACAACCCATAACGCGAGTCACAAATGGTCAAAGGGAGGCACGATGGTCTGGGAACACCAGGTATCAACTAGCAAGCACAAGGACCTTCAATAAGTAGTGGCATGGTGTGGCTACCATGTACAATGACCAACCAAAGTAGGCATATGTCATTGACCATAACCAAAGAATGTCACTATGTGTGGTCAACGTTGACATCTCATAACACGAGTCACAAGTGGTCATAGGGGGAAACAATGGTTTGCAAATACTAGGTACTGACTAGCAAGTACAAAGATCTTCAATATGTGATGGTACAGTGTGGCTACCATGCACCATGACCAAGCAAAGCATGCATATGTCACTTACCATGACCAAAGAACTTCACTTCATGTGGTCAACGTTGACAACTCACAACAAGAGTCACAGATAGTTAGAGGGGGTAACAATGGTTTAGGAATAGTAGCTATCAACTAGAAAGCACAAAGACCTTCAAAACGTACTGACACGGCGTGGAAGCCATGTACGGTGACAAACCAAAGTAGGCATATGCCACTAACAATGGCCAAAAGAATTTCACATTGTGTGGTCAATATTGATAATTCATAACATGAGTCACAAATGGTCAGAGGAGGAAACAATGGGTTAGGAACACTAGATATCAGCTAGCAAGTACAAAGACCTTCAAGAAGTAGTGCCACGATGTGGCTAGCATGCACAGTGACCAACCAACGGATGCATACTTCACTGACTATGACCAAAGAAGTCCACTATGTGTGGGCCACATTGACAAGTCATAACACGAGTCAAACATGGCCAGAGGGAGAGACAATTGACTACAAAGGACAAAGAACTTCAATAAGTAGTAGCACGGTGTGGCTACTATGCAGACCAAACAACCAACCTTGGCATATGTCACTGACCATGACCAAAGAATTTTGATATGGGTGGTCAACGTTCACAACACATAGCACGAGTCACAAATGGTCACAGGGTGGAAAATGGTTTCGAAATATTAGTTTTGAACTAGCAAGTGCAACGACCTTAAAAACGTAGTAGCACGGTGTCGCTACCATGCACAATGGCCGACCAAAGTAGGCATATGTACTGCATTTGACCAAAGATATCCGATGTGTGTGGTCAATGTTGACAACTCATGATACTGTTGGAATGATGCTCCTCACCATGGCCGTAGTGACTCCAAAATGGAATACCAAAAAGACAAGCCTTAGTGGCTTAGTGGTTAATGGTGTCCACCTCTAGAGGCAGGGGCCCGGGTTCAAGTCCCACAAGATGAAATTCTGCCCTGCCTCAAGGGAGGTGGAAAATAGATGCCAGGAAGCTAGCTCAACCTCTAGAGTTCCTCTTTAAGTTTCTAGAAGGTCAGGTGAGGGTCCAGGAAGGTGGCACACCTTCTAGAAGGGGTGACTTGTCCTACAAGGCATCTAGAGGTGTCTTGGTCTTCTGGACACCTTCCCTCCTACTAGAAGCAAGCCAAAGAATCTAGGAAGGGGCAGAAGCTTCTAGAGGAGGGAAGGGATGCCTTCCTAGGTGGGAAAAGGACAGCCTACCAAGGAGCACTCTAGAAGCCATAGAATCTGCTAGGAAACTCAAAATCTGGCATCCTTTGGTGTTCTGGAAAGCTTAGATCAGTGGCTATAAAATTCCACAGCTTGTGAGCCTTGATCAAGTGTTAATTCCTATTCAATTGTGGCCAAAACTATTGCCTCAATCTCTGACCAGATTTTCTGCCATCCTTGGAACCAGTTGGCTCCATAGTTTCACTCTCTCCAAAAACAGTTGGTGGTGTGAACCAGCCACTGCTAGGGACCCTCCAGGCTGCACACTCACCCTCAGGCCAACAAAGAGTTATGGGCCCATGCCTCTAAGTGGCTCAAAGCCAGCTAGATTTCACACTCCCAACAGCAAGACATGGCAACCAGCGAGCAAGAGAGCAACCGCGCTGTCCTTAAGTTTGATGGGACATGATTCGCCTTGTGGAGGTGGCAGTTTGAGGTCTTCCTCGACGACAAGGGACTGCTAGAGCTTGTAAAAGGTGACGAGACTGCTCCGCCGGAGACTGCAACGGCTGAGGTTAAGGAGGCATACAAGAAGCGCAACAAAAAGGCGTTGGCGCTCCTTGTGTCCGCGTTATGCCCACCACAACTTGGGCACATCCAAGGATGCACCCTGGCCGCGGACGCATGGTCAAAACTTTGCTCCATCTACTAGTCAAGCAACCTTGCCAATCAGCTCTTCATCTTCAAACGGCTCGTCACCCTCCGAGCCAACGAAGGCAACAACATCATGGAGATCATGCAGCAAATTGAGTCGCTCGCAGCGGAGTGCGTGGCCACTGGTTGGGAGGTCGACTCTCAGTTGCAAGCTATGATCCTCCTTCTGGCCTTGCTGGACAGTTGGAGTCCCATGATCACAGTCCTTGGTGGCTGGCCTTCCGACGAGCTGATGTACCCGAAGGTTGCTGAGTACGTGCGCAATGAGTGGATGCGACGTGGCGGTCGAGAGAGTGCATCGGCATCAAGTTCAGCTTACACGGTTCATCCTCAAAGTGGAGGCCGAGGCGACAAGTGGAAGGGTGCCAAACAGGACACCAAGGAGGGTGACAAGAAGGGGGAGTGCTTCAACTGCGGCAAGGAGGGCCACATTGCGCGCAACTGTCGTAAGAAGAAAACAGATCGGTCGCAGCGGGGCGGGAAGAAAGATGAGCACGCCCTTATGGCGTACAACTCCACCAACTTGAAGGATCCGGGAGTTGCCGTCATCGACTCCGGATCAGGCCGCCACACGCAATGCAACAGGGCGGCATTTGTCACGTACGGCGCCTCGGAGAGACGCATGACGTTGGCCAATGGAAAAACAGAGGTGGCCGCCGGTGAGGGTAACGTCCGCATTGAGTCAATTGTGGATGGAAAACCTGTCACGAGCACAATATACGATGTGCTACATGTGTCTAACTCTGGGGCAAACCTGCTCTTGGTCAGCCGCCTTACCGACAAGGGACTTGAGGTGCTCTTCACAAAGAAGGAGGCCGTCATCCGCAAAGAGGGCAAAGGTGAGGTGATTGCACGTGCCAAGAGGGAGGACGACTTGTACCTGCTACGCACAAAGATCCTCAGCAGCCGGGTGGGGTCCAACGCCGCCAACCTTGCAACGAAGGATGGAGGAGATTTGGACATATGGCACCGCCGACTCTGCCACATTTCTCCATCAACAGTGAAAGAGATGGCTAACAGGGAAGTGGTGCGGGGTCTCCAAATCAGCGGCCTTGATGGAACCAAGGAGACCGTGTGTGAGCCATGCATCATTGGCAAATCAACTCGGCAGCCGTTTGTCGCCAAGGGGACGCATACATCGGCAAAACTGGCCGTGGTACACACAGATGTGTGTGGACCGCTTGAGAGCTCCATCGGCGGAGCTTGCTACTTCCTCACCTTCATCGATGACTACAGCCGGAAACTCTACCTATACCCAACGAAGCGGAAGAGTGAGGTCTTTGTGTGCATGCAAGAGTTTGTGGCTGATGTGGAGTGGCAAACAGAGTTGAAGGTGAAGGCGTTCCGGAGTGACAACGGTGGCAAATATACGGGGTGCCTTGGGTGGATGAGGAGCAAGGGGATTGAGTGGCAGAAAAAAACTCCACACTCCCCACAACAGAATGGCATCGCAAAGAGAGCAAATCACACAATCCTTAACATGGTGCGATCCATGTTGAGCGGCGCTGGCCTTACACAACGGTATTGGGCGGTGGCGGCAAGGACAGCAGCGTACATCATGAATCTCATGCCGACCAAGCCGCTGAAGGACAAGGAGAGCAATGCGTGGAAGACGTCACAAGAAGTGTGGAGCGGGAGGAAGCCGGCAGTGGGTCACCTCCGCACGTTTGGTTGTGTTGCACATGCAATGGTGCAGGCACGTGAGGGACGGAGCAAGCTGGACCCGCATACCCGTCGGTGTATTTTCCTTGGATATGAGAGCGGAAGCAAGGCGTATCGGCTCTTTGACCCAAGGAGGCAGCAGATTGTGCGGAGTCGCNTACACAACGGTATTGGGCGGAGGCGGCAAGGACAGCAGCGTACATCATGAATCTCATGCCGACCAAGCCGCTGAAGGACAAGGAGAGCAATGCGTGGAAGACGTCACAAGAAGTGTGGAGCGGGAGGAAGCCGGCAGTGGGTCACCTCCGCACGTTTGGTTGTGTTGCACATGCAATGGTGCAGGCACGTGAGGGACGGAGCAAGCTGGACCCGCATACCCGTCGGTGTATTTTCCTTGGATATGAGAGCGGAAGCAAGGCGTATCGGCTCTTTGACCCAACGCGGCACATGTGGAGTCGCGACGTCACATTCGACGAGAAAAGCCATTGGACAGACAAGGAGGCAGGTCTCTCCAAGAGGGGGGAGTGGATGCCACTCCTTGAGGGGGAGACGCCGGAGGACATGAATGAGGGCGACGTCCTCGCAGCAGCACCAGCCGGAGAGGATTGCCCGAGGGATGTGCAACCGACAGAATATGTTCCGGCCAGTTCGGACAAAGAATCCGAAGCACCGGAGAGGGACGTGGAGGCGGGGAGTCGATCGATGTCTCCAAGGTCTCCAAGAGAGGGTGAGCAGGCGCTTGGAGAGGATGGCGCCGAAAGGGGACAGCAACAACAACCGCCTCAAGAGCCCCGCACGAGTAGCCGTGTGCGAAGAAGGACAGAAAGATACGATGCCGACAAGGGCATTTGGACTGGGTTCGCGCAAGAGGAGCCTCAAGGAGGCACTGCACAAGAAGGATGGGGCTGAGTGGGAGGGAGCAGTGAAATATAAGCTAGCTTAACCTCTAGAGTTCCTCTTTAAGTTTCTAGAAGGCCAGGTGAGGGTCAAAGAAGGTGGCACACCTTCTAGAAGGGGTGACTTGTCCTACAAGGCATATAGAGGTGTATTGGTCTTCTGGACACCTTCCCTCCAACTAGAAGCAAGTTGAGGAATCTAGGAAGGGGCAGAAGCTTCTAGAGGATGGAAGGGATGCCTTCCTAGGTGGGAAAAGGACAGCCTACCAAGGAGCACTCTAGAAGCCATAGAATCTGCTAGGAAGCTCCAAATGTGGCATGATTTGGTGTTCTAGAAAGCTCATATCAGTGGCTATAAAATGCCACAGCTTGTGAGCCTTGATCAAGTGTTAATTCCCATTCAATTGAGGCCGAAACCATTGCCTCACTCTCTGTTCAGATTTTTTGCCATCCTTGGAACCAGTTGGCTCCATAGTTTCAGTCTCTCCTAAAACAGTTGGTGGTGTGAACCAGCCACTGCTAGGGACCCTCCAGGGTACACACTCACCATTAGGCCAACAGATACGAGTCACAACTGGTCAGAGGAGGGAACGATGGTTTGTGAACACCGGGTCTGAACTAACAAGCACAAGGACGTTCAAGAAGCAGTGGCACAGTGTGACTACCATGCACAATGACAAACCAAAGTAGGCATATGTCACTGACCATGACCAAAGATTGTCACTATGTGTGGTCAACTCTGAGAACTCATAACACAAGTCACAAATGGTCACAGGTTTCATAATATTATTTTCAACTAGCAAGGACAATGACCTTCAATAAGTAGTAGCACGGTGTGGCTACCATGCACAATGACCGACCAAAGTAGGCATATGTACTGCCTTAGATCAAAGAAATCCGTTGTGTGTGGTCAACATTGACAAAACAAATAGTCACAAATGGTCAGAGGGGGGAACGATGGGTTGGCTACACCAGGTATCAACTAGCAAGCACACGGACCTTCAATAAGTAGTGCGCAGTGTGGCTACCATGTACAATGACCAACCAAAGTAGGCATATGTCACTAACCATGACCAAAGGATGTCACCATGTGTGATCAACCTTGACAACTCATAACAAGGGTCACTAATGGTCAGAGGAGGAAACAATGGTTTGTGAATAATGTTTATCGAATTGCAAGTACAAAGACGTTCAATATGCAGTGGCACAGTGTGGCTACCATGCACGGTGACCAACCAAAGTATGCATATATCACTGACAATGACCAAAGAATTTCACTTCATGTCATCAACGTTGACAACTCAGAACAAGAGTCACACTTAGTCAAGGGGGGTAACAATGGTTTTAGGAACACTAGCTATCAGCTCCAAAGCACAAAGACATTCAATACGTAGTGACATGGCGTGGTAACCATGTACAGTGACAAACCAAAGTAGGCATTTGCCACTAACCATGACCAAAAGAATGTCACAGTGTGTGGTTCATGTTGAAAACTGATAACACGAGTTACAAATGCTCAGAGGGGGAAACAATGGGTTCGGAACACAAGTCATAACCTAGCAAGTACAAAGACCTTCAACAAGTAGTGGCAGGGTGTGGCTAGCATGCACAGTGACCAACCAAAGGATGCATACGTCACTAACTATGACCAAAGAAGTCCACTATGTGTGGTCAACATTGACAACTCATAACATGAGTCACAAATGGTCAGAGGGAGAGACAATGGTTTTGGAACCCTATGTATTGACTAGAAAGGACAAACAAAATCAATACATAGTGGCACGATGACGCTGCTGTGCACACCAAACAACCAAATCAGGCATATGTAAACGACCATGATGAAAGAATTTCAATAGGGGTGGTCAACGTTCACAATGATACCACGGGTCACAAATAGTCAGAGGGGAAAACAATGGTTTTGGAACATTAGTCTTCAACTAGCAAGTACAAGGACCCTCAATAAGTAGTAGCACGGTGTGGCTACCATGCACAATGACAGACCAAAGAAGGCATATGCACTGCCTTTGACCACAGAAATCCGCTTTGTGTGGTCAACGTCGACAACTTATAATACGAGTCACAAATGGTCAGAGGGGGAAGCGACGATTTGGGAACACCAAGTGTCAACTAGGAAGAACAAGGACCTTCAATAAAGAGTGGCACGGTGTGGCTACCATGTACAATGACCAACCAATGTAGGCATATGTCACTGTCCATGACCAAAGAATGTCACTATGTGTGGTCTACGTTGACAACTAACAACACGAGTCACAAATGGTCAGAGGGGGAAACAATGGTTTGTGAATACTAGTTATCGACTAGCAAGTACAAAGACCTTCAATATGTAGTGGTACAGTGTGGCTACCATGCACAATGACCAGCCTAAATATGCATATGTCCCTGACCATGACCAACGAATTTCACTTCATGTGGTCAACGTTGACAACTGACAACAAGAGTCACAAATAATGAGAATGGGTAACGATGCTTTTGGAACACTGGCTATAATCTAGAATGCACAAAGAACTTCAATACGCAGTGACACAGCGTGGCAACCATGTACAGTGACAAACCAAAGTAGGGACATGCCACTAACCACGACCAAACGAATTTCACAGTGCGCGGTCAACGTAAAAAACTCATAACACGAGTCACAATTGGTCAGAGGGGGAAACAATGGGTTAGGAATACTAGTTATCAACTAGCAAGTACAAAGACCTTCAACACGTAGTGGCACGGTGTGGCTCTGTACGACTCCGTAAGTTTCTATAGAACTCCGTACAACTCCATACAATGCAGTACAACGTTTCTACAAATTCCTACAAATGGTTACAGCCCCGCACAACTCCATACAGCTCCGTACAACCTTGTACAATCCTGTACTAATCCGTAGAGCTCCTTAACACCCCATACTGCTTTGTACAACTCCGTACAGCTCCTTACAACTCCGTACGACTCGTGATGAGACCGTGCAAATCCGTACAGCTCCGTTTCGATCCGTACAACTCCACATAACTTTTATATTTCTCCACTTTGTTTTTTACAAAATGCTACAACTCCGTACAACTCCGTGTATCTCCATACAAATCTGGATTGTTCCGTAAAACATCGTACAACTCCGTACACCTTTGTACAACTCTGAAACTTGAACAAAATCCTTACAACTCCGAATACCTCCCTCCAACTCCGTGCACCTCTATACAACTCTGTACTACTGTACATAACTCCGTACGACTCCGTACAGCCCAATACAACTCGACACACCTGTGTAAGACTCGCTACAATACAGTACAACTGCGCACAGCTCCCTACAGCTCAGTACGACCTCGTACACCTTGCTATAGCTCCCTACGACTTGCTACAACTCGCTACAACTCCGTACAACCATCTACAACGCCGTTCAACTCCATATAAGTTCGTACAAACGTGTTCAGCTCCATACAACTTTGTACAACTTGGTGCAATTGCATACTGATTGCTACAACTCCGTGCAACTCCGTATAGCTCCATAAAACTATATACAACTTCGCAAAACTTTGTACGACTCTGTACAACTCAGTAGAACTCCGTACAACTTTGTACAACTCCGTACAATTCGGTACAGCTCCGTACAACCCTGTTAGAATTGCTACGACTCAATACAACTTTGTACAGACTCTTACAACTCCATACAGCTCCGTACAATGCTGTACAACTCCGTACACCACCATGCAACGCCGTACAACTCCAAGTGCGTACAAGTCCATAAGACTCCATACAACACCGCACAACTTTTCTACAAACTGCTACAAATTTGTATAGCCCCTTAAAGCTCCATACAACTCCGTACAATTGTGTACAGCTCTGTATACCTCCTTTGAAAACCCTATAACTCTGTACAACTCCCTACTTTCTTGTACAGATCCGTATAACTGCGTACAAATCCATATAGGTCCGTACAACTCCGTACAACTTCTCCACAACTCTGTACAACTCTGTACAAATTGCTGCAACTGTGTACAATACCGTACAGCTATCTGCAACTCCCTACGACTCCGTACAACTTTGTACAACTCCATACAACTCCTTACAACTCTGAAAATTGCTTCAACTCCATACAACTCCGTTAAAGACTGTATAAGGCTGTACAACTCCGTACAACTCTGTACAACCTCGTACAATTTAGTACAACTTTGTACACCCCTGTATGACTCCCTACAACTCCATACAACTCAATAGAGCTCCGTACAACTCTGTACAACTCCCTACTGATACGTACAACTCTGTACTACTCTATACAACTTCGTACAAATCCTTACAATTTTGTATAACTCTGTGCAACTCTTTACAGCTCCATGAAACTCTGTACTAACATGTACAACTCCATACAACTCCATGTAACTCTGTACAACTCTGTACAACTTTGTAGATATATGTTCAACTCTGTACAACTCCGTACAAATCCGTGGATATCCTCATGTTTTTATACAACTCCGTACAGCTCTGTACATCTCCGTTCAGCTATGTCCAGCTCCGTACAACACCATACAACTCCGTACAACTCTGTACAACTCCGCACAACTCCGTACAACTCCACGCAGCTCCGTACAACTCTGTACAACTCCGTACAATGCGCTTCAACTCGCTTTAACTCGCAACAACTCCGTGTAACTCTGTATACCTCCGTACAACTCTGTACAACTCCGTACACATCCATTACGCCATACGTGTACTCTGTACAACTAGGGCGCAACTAGGGCGCAAGTAGTGCACAAGTATGGCGCAACTAGGACGCAAATGGGGCACAACTATGGCACAACTAGGGTACAAGTAGGGCATATACAGGGCACAAATAGAGTGCAACAAGGGAGTAGCTAGTGTCCAACTGAGGCGCAACTAGGACACAACTAGGACGCAAGTATGGCGCAATTAGGTCCTCACTTTGGCGTAACTAAGGTGCAATCAGGGTGCAAATAGGGTGAAATTAGGGCGTATCTAGGATGCAACTAGTGTCCAAATGAGGCGCAAGTAGGGTGCAACTAGGGCGCAAGTAGGACGCAAGAATGGTGCAATAAGGATGCAACTAGGGCACAACTAGGATGCAACCAGGACGTATGTAGGGTACAACAAGGGCGCAACTAGGGTACAAGTAGGGCATTACTAGGGCACAACTAGGGAGCAACTAGGTTGCGAATAGGACACAACTGGGGTGCAACTAGGGTACAACTAGGGCGAAACTAGGGTACAACCAGGGCGCCACTAGGGTAGAACTAGCGCGTAACTAGGGTGCAGCTAGGGTGCAAGTAGGACACAACTAGGGTGCAAGTAGGGTGTAAGAAGGGCACAAGTATGGGCAAGTAGTGTGCAAGTAGGGCGCAAGTAGGGTACAACTAGGCCGCAACTTAGGTGCAAGTAGGGTGAAAATAAGGCACAACTAGGATGCAACTAGGGAGCAAGTAGGGTGCAACTAGGACGTAACTGGGACGCAACTAGGGCATAGCTAGTGCCCAAGTGAGGTGCAACTAGCGTGTAACTAGGGTACAACTAGGGCAGAACTAGGGCGCAAGTAGGGCGCAACTAGGGCGCAACTAGGGTTCAACTAGGGTGCAACTAGGGCGTAACTAGGACACAAGTAGGGTGTAACTAGGGCGCAACTAGGGCACAAGTAGTACGCAACTAGGGTGCAACTAGGGCACAACTAGGGCGTAGCTAGGGGCCAGCTGAGGCGCAACTATGGCGCAACTAGGGTGTACCTAGGGCGCAACTTGAACGCAAGTAGGGTGCAACTAGGGCGCAACTAGGGTGCAACTAAGGTACACCTAGGACACAACTAGGGCATAGCCGTAGGTATGGTTAGTCATATGCTTTTTATGCAATGTTTGATGTGTGTATGAAGAACTGCTCTCATATGAAGTTTAGAGGAAATTCCCTTGCCTTCCCTTGTCTGTTTGTTTACTTCTATTTCAATGTACATGATAAAATAATGTGAAATAAATGTAAATGATAAACCGTCTGGAGTATGGAGTAAACGTTTACATTGGAAAGAACATTCAATATAGGTCATCTTAAAGTTGCCCGAATGGCATATTCTCTATCCAACGTCGTCTTTGGAGTATTCAGACTGTCTTTTGGAAGAAACATACGAACTGGTTTATTCTACGCATTGATTATTCCTGACTGCCGGTCCGTAGCTTCCAAAAGTTTCCCGTCCCCCCACCCCCCTTTTCCCCGTCCCTCCC
>SZWC01000160.1:316457-331011 GCA_023375785.1 Penium margaritaceum | reverse complement strand
TGGCACAACTCTGGCACACCTCTGGCACAACTCTGGCACAACTCTGGCACAACTCTGGCACAACTCTGGCACAACTCTGGCACAACTCTGGCACAACTTTGGCACAACTATGACACAGCTCTGGCACAACCCTGGCACAACTCTGGCACAACTCTGGCAGGACTCTAGCAGAACTCTGGCACTACTCTGTCACATATTGGCACAACATTGGCACAACTCTGGCACAACTCTGGCACAACTCTGGCATAACTCTGGCACAACTTAGGCACAACAGAGGCACATCTCGGGAACAACTCTGGCCCAAATTGGCACAACACTGGCACAATTCTTGCACAACTCTGGCACAATTCTGGGACAACTGTGGCTCAACTCTGGCACAACTTTGGCACAACTCTCGCACAACCCTAGCACAACTCTTGCTCCTGTTGTGATACTCATTCTTCGCAGATGTCCAGTAACTCCTCCGCTCTCCACCCCCGCGAGCCCTTCCGCTGTCTCAGGGGCGGCCAACGACTTCATGTCCCTGTGATATGCGTCTGCCATGCCGGCGGCAGCAGCACGAACTCCGTGGCCGGATAACTACGGACGGTGAACCCTTCCGGTCCCTCCAACCATACTTGCCCTGCCTCAACGCTGGCCACGCGGTACACCTCCCGTGGCTCTCCCACTTCTCGTCCCGCGTTGGGGAAGGGGCGGAGATACACCAAGTGGCCCTCTTCGATTGGCCCATGGTTCAACTTGTCGGTTGGCCGCGTCACATCCACGCCAGGCAGCAACAGAACCCCTCAGCCTTGCTTCCGCTTGCATTGCCCTCGTTCTCTCACAGCGCTCGCGAAACCATTCCACGACCTCCCTATCCTCCTCCTCCACCGAACGCTTCCCTTGTTTCTCTGGGACTAGTGGCAGCCTCAGCGGTTTCTGAGGCAATCCCATTGCCGCTCGCAGTGGCTGGCCGAAATGCAGCATGTGAGGTGAGAAGGAGGTTGCAGGACTAGGTGTTATGTTGGTGAAGTACGCTGTCTTCTTTAGCTTCTCCGCCTAGCTGCTACCTTCTGCGGTGGCCACTGCTCGCTCCAATATCTCATGCAACCGCTCCAATTCTCCCTGGGACTCTGGTCTGTATCGCCCGGAGTGCACGTGGCGGACCCCCCATTCCTGCAGCTCCTCTCTAAAGGCCCCCATGAATTCGGTGCCGTTGTCGCTGTGTACCATGCTGCATCCACCAAAACGGTAAAAGATTTCTTCGCGGATGAACTTTGCCGCGGTGGCATAGCTCTTGTTGGGCACGGCGCGGACCCAGAGGTACTTCGTGAAGTGGTCTACCGCTTTAATCCAATATCGGTTCCCTTGGTTGCGGTGCGCGCGAGAGCCGTGGAAGTCGACGATGATCTTCTCTAGCGGTTCACCGATGGGAGAGGGTTGAAACAGCGGCTGGTCTCGTGGTGTAGTCTTCCGCGCGCTCTCGCAGGGAGCGCAGTGCTGCACCACTTCTTTAATGAGGGCCACCAGGTTAGGCACATGGACAATGGGTGCTAGTCGGTCCTTTAGTGCCTGTATGTCGGTGTGATGATGACGGTGATAGGCCTCTACCACCGCCTTCTGCAGTGTGGGCGGAGGTACCCAGAGGACCCACGGAGTCAGTTTCCAGAGGCGGCCCTCTTCCCATGCGTAGTGCTCACACAGACGGGCTAGGTCATCCTTCTTCCTTCGATTGAATTCCACACCCAGCCGTGTCTCCAGATCCGCGTACACCTTTTGCGCCTCCGCCTTTTGCTGCTCCTTGCTGCTTGCATTGAGGAGGATATGGACGGTCTGCCATATCCGCCAGTCCTGCGTCTCCATTGGTCCCTTCCTTCCCGCTTTCTCTGCCCCTACTTCCCCCGGCTTTCGTTTGGTCTCCGGCACTCGCGCTAGCAATCCGCGGGCTTGCCTCACCTCCTGCTCCGCCTTCATGGCCTCGAACTTCCTGCAGTTATCTTCATCATAAACTGGCGGCTCCCTGTCCCATGAGTCAGGTGCAGGGAACAGCCGCAGGATCCCCACCGCTCGCAGCTCTCCTTCATCCCACTGGTCGCCTAGTCTAGTCTCAGTGGGTCCTCCCAGCCGTCTGCCGCGTCCGCCAGCGCGGTGCAACTCAATCAACTCCTCCTTTTTCTGCGAAGCTACCCCTGGAGCTCGCAACAGTCCCTGGCTCCGTGTGAGGGGCTGCTCCTCCTCCGACTCTCCCGGTGATTCACTGATCTCGGAAACCACCACCACTGTTTCTTCCTTTTGCCCACGTCCCTGTTGTTCTACCCCTTTGCGGACATCCGTCACAACTGCCTCTCCCAAAGCAGGGCGCAGCGGAAGTGGCACCATTTCTGCGGGCATGTTGACCTTACGGGGGACTGCCATCAGGAGCTCTGCCGCTTGCGCGGCCTCCTGTTGAGCTTGCGCCAGTTTTTCGGGGGTGACGCTGGAGCCCTCGTGCGTCCGAGGGTGTTTCCTTGGTTCCGCGGCGGCTATTTCTCATGCCTTCCTTTTTCCCTTTGAGGCGGGAGTGGTTTCCCCCGGGGGAGTCTGCTCCGGCTCCTTGTTCCGGCTGTCGTCAGTTGCGGTTGCTGCCTCTCTTGTCTGGCTGGATGTTTCTGCAGCTCTCTTCACCACCGCTCCCCCTCGGGTCTTGAGTTCTGCCTTCCGCCGGAGGATGCTGGCAAACATCTCCGGGGGGTGGTGCCTAGTCTTGTACTTTCTCACCGTCGGATCTCCCCCTTCGACGGCTGCATGCTCCCTTGCTGTTGTTGCGCCTCTTACTGTCCCTGCCACTACACTGGCTACTTCTGCCTTGGCTGCTTCTAAGGCTATTCGTGTATCTTCCATTATCTGTGCTTCCATGGCCTTTGTTTCCGCCACCGCTGCTGTTGTTGCCTTTGTTGCTGCTGTCGTTACTTCTGCCTCCGCTGCTGCTGTTACCTCCACGGCTGCTGTTACTTCCATGGCCTTTGTTTCCGCCACCGCTGCTGCTGTGGCCTTTGTTGCGCGGCTGCTACCGCTGCCTCTGCATCCATCACGATTTCCTTCATGAGCTGCTCTGCAGCCTCCTGATCCGCCTTGGCCACTGCCTTGCGCTCCTGGGTCACTTGAATTTCAACCTCCGTAGCCTCCGTGGCAGCTTGCTCCGTCTCAGCAGCTTCTGCTTCCCATACCTTTCGCAGGCGTTCCTGCATGTTCTTTAGTTGAGGGGTGATTTGGGCGTATTCACGTGCCTCTTCCACTTCTGCGTCTTTCCCCCTCTTCTCCTCCTGGCATACTTCAGCCGCCTCCTTGGCCCAATGTCGCAATTCCTCTTCCCTGAGTGGTAGTTTCTGGTCCCGCACCGCGGTCCAAAGTCCACCCGCAACTGCCGCTGCCACTTTGGTGCGTGGTATGTTTTGCAACGTCAGCGTCCAGCACCTTTCCATGGCCATCATCCATTGCCCCTCCGGCATCTGAGTTCCAGCCATCCGCAAGTGCTCCGTTTGTGGGTACTGAACGCTCCACTTGGCGTATGGTAGGTTGAGCAAGTATCCCCACCTCCACTCATCCGCTGCGGATCTTCGTCGCGGAGCTTCCGCTGACCTTGGTGTCTGGTCGTTCAGCTGATAGAGGATGAGGGCTCTGGCCCTTTCCTGGAGCAGATGCACGTAGCATCCTTCTGGGCTACTGCGCTGATCCCTCCGCACCCTGAGCCACCACACACGAGCAGCCTCCAGTGACAGATCCGGTCGTTCAGTATCTAGGAATTCCGCGACTCCTGTCATGTCGCTTGCCAACTTTGGGTTGATACTCAGGATGTCTCTTAAGGCCAAGACGAGGCGTTCCGCGCCTGCCGTCTCTAGCAGTTGTACCCGCCTCTTGTGTAGCCCAAGGGCTACCGCTCCTGTTGCCGCTCCCCTCAGTACCACCAGCCACATCTTGCCGAACATAGAGTCCGCTAATTCCTCGCGGATCACCCCCGACACTTTCGCGAGCAGTTGAAGCATGACGTTGCTTACGACTTCGAGCAGCAATGCAACATTGGGTTGCTCTCCGCTATCCCCCGAACGTTCTTCAAGGTACGTCCCTGCTCCCTCCATCACTGTTCCTACCCCCAACAGGGGATACACGGGTTGCCGGTTCGGGCTTCCGTGCGGGGTTGGTGGCAAGTGGGAGAGTGCCGTCACCAGCGCGGAGGGAGCTGGGGCTGTTGGTGCCTGGGCCCCTTCTTGCGGGCTGGATGTCGGCGTAGCAGCTGCTTTCGCGGTTGCTTGCGTCGTTCCTTCCACAAATTCTATGCGCTTGAAGGTCCGCGTTGGAGGTGTGCTTGTGGCCGGGCTCTGTTGTGATGAGCCTGTCGATTTCGCCGCTGGTGGTGTGGCTTGTGTTGGTGTCCCTTCCGCGGGGCTTCGCCGCGGTGGAATGCCCGCTGCTGGTGTCGGGGTTCGTGTCAAGGTTACGCCTGCGGCAGTGCTGGGTCGCGGTAAGGCCACAGCTACTACTGGCGTGGCTATCACTGGTGTTGGCCGGGACCCCGTTGCCGCCATCTATGACGCTAGTGTTCTTGTCTGTGGTGTTCTTGTTGTGGGACCCGACCGCGGTGGGGCCGCCACCCTTGCCGGTGGTGTCGGTGCCCATGTCTCCTTGTTTCCCGTGTCCGTGTTGAGAGCAGGGTGCCACAGCTGCCGCTGAGAGGGCTGACCCCCTCGCGACGAAGGCATAGACCCCGAGCCGTGCTGACGAGCCATGGTACTGGTTCTGTTTTTGAGTGCCGAGCTTCGCGTAATACGTCGTGTACGTCGTGTGCTTGTGAGAGTCGGAGCCAAGGTTGGCAGTGTCGAGCTGGAGAGTGGTCGGGGCGAAGTGAAGAGTGGAGTGAATGATCGAATATCGGAACTCGAAATGAGACTGAGGATGCCGGAGCGTAGCAATATATCTTCTTTGCGCGCTGTGAGCTGGTCCGCCGCCAGCAGGATGTTGTACGTGCGGACATCGCAGACTTGGACGGTATGCGCTGCATCCACATTGACCACCTACATACGGAAGCTCGCGACTTGTCAAAGCGGTGCGTCGATTTCTCTAGTGGAGATAGAAAAGCGCAGCCAAGTAGGCCGGATGAGATGCTGCATGTGGAGTGAGCGGATCATTCGGAGTGCAATCGTGGTGTGCATGGCGCCGGTGTCCGCGATGGCCACAAACTTGCGTCCCTGTATCCACACGTAACACCATGCCACGTGGACCTCAGATGGTGCAGATGGCCCAAGAATGAGCACCGCTGTGGACCACGAACGAGGAGAGCGTGCGGCGGCATCATGCATGCGAGCATGGGTGAGAAGGATGCATCTGGATCGCAGGCGGGTACCGATAATGTTTTCGCTCGTCTATGGGAGGCGGATACCAAGAGAAGAAAGGGATGGATTGTGAGTGGTGAAGAGGGCTCGGAGACTCTCCGCGGACTCAGGGGAATGAAGAAGGAAGTCGACTAAGGAGAGGCAATGGTGGTTCTCGAGGAGTGGGGTTGTGGTAATGGGAGGAGTTGGTGGGTTCCGGGAGGTTTCAGTCCGTGATGTAGTGGTGGTAAGTTGCGCGGGTCGGGATGGTGCAAGGCGTTGGGGAAGATGGGGGGCGATCTCCTCAAGTGTCTATCCGCGGATCGTGGGGTTGAACCGTCTGGCGAGCTGGAGCCCTGACTTGGGGATGGTGGGCAGGGTCTCCGTGGGTGTTTATGCCGCGGTGGGGTCGAGTTTATTCAGGAGTTCCAAGGCGACCTCCTGTTCATCCTCGTCAAATTCCTGTGCCACTCCCTCCCATTGTGCTTCGGCGTTTGTTGGCAATGCCAGGATATCCAGGGAGTGTTCCGCGGTATCTGATGGCAACGGGGCAGGTTCTGGCCAGTCGAGGCGCGGGAGACGGCTAAGAGCGTCTGCGTTGCGGTTAGCGTTTGCAGGCTGGTACTTGATTTTCATGTTGAACCCTTGCAGGAGGAGTGCCCATTTGGCGAGGATGCCTTCATGATTCTGGGTGGTGAGTAGCCATTGGAGAGCCTGATGGTCCGTAAGGACCGTGAACGGCTTGCCATTTTTTATGTTGTCGCGGCAGTGTTGGAGGGCCCACATGACAGCCAAGCACTCGCCCTTTACCGGTGGATACCTTCGTTCCCCCTCAGTGAGAGCGCGGGTGGCATATGCAATCACCTTATGAGTCGGTTCCTGCACTGTCTGGGATAGGATAGCGCCCAACCCATCCCTTGACCAGTCAGTGGTGATGGAGAATGGCAGGTTGAAGTCAGGGAACTCAAGCATAGGTGCCGTGACCAGGCGATGTTTGATCTCCTTCCAGGCATCCGCGCATTCTGGGGTCCAGTCAAAGGGCACGTCCTGGTGCGTCAGCTGCTGGAGTGGCTTGATGATGCGCGCGTGGTTGCGGACAAACTTTTGGTAGAAAGAGATGAAGCCCAGGAAGATCTTGACTTGTCCCGCGGATGTGGGCTGATGCCATTCTTGCACCGTCGCAATTTTCTCAGGGTCAGTTTTGATGCCAGTCGCGCTCATCACAAAGCCGAGGAACTCGATTTCCGCGGCTCCAATGGAGCACTTGGCTGCTTTGAGCTTGAGGTTGGCTTTGCGGAGAGTAGCAAACACGTTGGCCAAGGACGATAACAGCTCTTCAAAGCTGTGGGCCGCGACCATGATGTCGTCGATGTAGCAACTGACGTTGGGGATGCCGCGGGGAGTAGACAGGCAAGTACGGCGCAACAGCCCCCCGCTTCACAACCAAACCCGATCACCCTGCCAACCGAGGCACCCCGCAGCCACCTGCGCCAAGTACGCCAACACAATAGCAGATGATGATGAGCACCATGCAGGCGGTGGCCATGTCGCATCCGCCCACGACGGGACCACAGCAACGAGTACATATGCCACCGCAGTTCACGAGGCAAGTGGGGGTGATGGCAGGGCCCTCCGGAGTCACGCAGCGGCCACAGCAGGTGCCTCAGCCCGGCAGTGGAGTCAACCACCAAGGGAACATGGTCCAGCCTCTACGGACCGGGACCCAACCATCGAGTCAGTAGCAGCAAACGTCTGGAGGTGGAACACAACCGACGACTACGATGGGACCCCCTGCGGCCATGCTAGCCCTGTGGACGACCCAGACACAGCAGTAGATGGGTCAGATGCCAGTGGGAATGGTGCCGCAGACAATCGCGCCCAACATGATCCCGCAGCCACACATGCCCACCTACCAGCTGCTCCACCACCAACAGCCGGAGGGAACAATGCCAATTGGGCCACCTCCCCAGGCCTCGCTGCCAATACCACAACAAAATTCACAGAGCCATTTGTACCTGCCCCCATAGCAGCTGCAAGGGAATCCGCACCCGACCACCAGCACTGGAGTTGCAGCTCCTCTCCACACTACGGCCACGATCCCACCGGCCCCGATGTACTAGATATCACCGACAGCGGCACCACCGGTGCAGGGAACCCAGATGCTGCCGCCATGGACGGCATTCCTCTCCACACCCTACACCGCCTCCACAACCGCTCCCTCTTCCTTGTATATGCCTCTCCCTCCCACGCAAGCAAGTCTTCCCATGCCCGCGGGGCAGCTCCAGATTCCGATCCATACAAGTGGATATTACGCAGCTCCACCTACAGCCCCCCCCCCCCGCCACATGCAGTGACTACATGGACAACTAACCGCAACACCGTCTCGCAGCTGCAATACATCCGTTCCAAGCCTGCCAACATTCCCCGGCTAGACTCTTTCAGAGGTGCCCCGGAGGAAGACCCCTGGGTCTGGCTGAAACAAATCACCCTCTATGCTAGCATCGGCTGGATTCCGCCTGACCTCTGCCTCGCCACCGCGGAACTCCACCTTCAAGGAGCAGCAGCGGACTGGTACAACGCACGGGCACCTTTTCCATCTTTCGAGGACTTTGGCAACGCCCTCGTAGAACGCTTTATACACGTGACAAAGGAAGAGGCGCTGCGGAAGATTGAGAAGGAGGTCATGCGCAAGGACGACGACATCCTCAGATTCTTGGACCAGTTCCTGACATGGGCCTTAGTGGCCAAGAGTCCACAGGGGGAAGGACTGCCGCTGTGGGTTCTATTGCAGAACCTCATCCGCACTCTTCCGGATGAGATAAGCAGTCTCATGATCGTTGACCGCTACCCATCCTTGCAAGACGCGGTGCGGGATGCCACGGATATCTTCACCAGGCAACGGGCAACTCGACAATACCAGGGTGCCGATACCCACGCACCCTCATCTTCACTCGCTCCACCTGCGCAGCAGTAGAAACCGAAAGCCTGTTACACGTGCCAAAGCCTATAACACATCGCTTGGGACTGCCCTCGAAAGAGACAAGCGGCCCCGCTCCCAGAACCAGCTTCCCAGGATCCTATGGTCCAGCAGTGGCAGCAGTACTATAACCAGGCGTGGCCCGGCCAACAGCAGCAACATCAGCCACAGCAGCCACGGCAACAGCTACAGCCACTGAACCCGCTGCCCACTGGACAAGACAAGGCGGCTCAGGGAACGGGTCAGGGTCTCTTGCCAAGTCCGCAGAAAAATCCCGCGGCCGGCGCTCGCAATGTGAAGCTAGGATTGCCCATGGCAGAGGATGAGACCACGGAGGTGGCACCGACACCTGAGCAAACGGAACTCATCACACGTGCCCGTCAAGTTCCGTGGGTGGGATCTACAGGAGTCTGCACAGTTGCAGGACGATCTGCGGCAATGAGCGGAAGTCACCAAGGCCTGGCTGCAAGAGGCCATCACGGCCCGCTCCATGCGACCCTTAGAGAAGCGCCGCTAACCTGATCCCAAGCCTGCGGTAGCGGTTGCAACCAACTCACCTGCATCTGAGCCTATTCCCACCCCTGCAGCGGATTCCACTGATCCGGTCCACAAACTCTTAACCACCCCCATTGCCTCTGTCAACTTTTTTGACTTCCTTCGCCTTCATCTCGAATTGGCTCCGCGGCTCCGAGAATAATTCACCAATGCCAATCATCGCCTCCAGGCCGTGGGAATCTCCCTTCCATGCACCACTTCGCCCGATGGCACTCAGGACTACCCGACGCATTGTGGCAGAGGTGCCACCGGCATTAACTACAGAAGAAATAGAATGGGGGTGGGCACCCCAACCCCTGGAACCACCCCGCCGCGACGACTGCCATTACGAGGTGGCCTGTTGTGTGGTCTGGATCTGTGGCCGCAAATTCCTGGCCATCATTGACACCGAGGCGACTCACACTACGGTGGCCCTCCGCGTTCTCTGCCTCATTGGATGGACAGACTGCGTCATCCCAACGAGGCGGCTGTTCAGTAACTCCGCGGGAGGGCTGGATTACGGGGATGGCGAAGTACGAGGCTTGCCCCTGCAGGTGGACACTCTGCATGAGCCAATGGATGTCCAAGTGACCCAGGCGCGGACCTATGATGTTCTCCCGGGCATGGACTATCGCCTTCCACGATGTGGCAACCTTCTGTTTTCCCTAGGTGTCATGCAGCTCACATCCGCCATAGGCACAAAAAACTACGCCCTCATCGCCGTGGGCGATTGTGTCACGGTGCCAGTGACTGAGGTTACAACCTTCTCCCTCTTTGATGTGGTACAAGAAGATGCCACTACACGTTCCCTGAGCAACCTGACATCGGCCGATGATGTTCTGGATGCGGAACAAGTTCATGTCGAAGAGTGGTGTGAACTTTCCGTGGAACACGCGGAAGCAGGGGTGCGTGCCAACCTTCTAGGGCTATGGTAGTAAGGCGAGCACGCATTCGGCCCAGGCCTTCCCCTGGACAAGGATGACAACTTCTACCCCATCCGTGAGCAACTGCCACCTCCGCCACCGCGGTGGGACCACATCCTTCACCCTCGTCTCTCACCATCCCAGAAGCAGGACTTCCGGGACTTGCTGGACTCCTTCGCCGATATCTTTGTTGGGTTCGCGACAGACCTTGGGGCAGTCAACACCTCTCATATCATCAACACCGGTTCAGCTCCTGCGGTGAAGCAGAAAGTCCGCCGAATCCTTCCGGACCAAGAGCAGATCAACAATGACGGTCTCGCGGAATTGGTAGCCCAAGGGGTGATTGTGCCCATCGTCAGCCCCTGACGTGCCAACTTGGTCATCGTCGGAAAGCCAGACGGCTCCAAACGCTTCTGTGTCGACTTAAGCGACCTCAGCCGTGTCACCGAGGAAGATGCCTATCTTATGCCGCTGATCGTCGACATACAGGAGCGTCAACAGGGGCGCGGATGGTTTGCAAAGCTTGATGTCAAAGCCGCCTTCCACGCCGTCCCCATGCATCCGGACTCCATCGTGAAAACAGCCTTTCTCACCCTTGAAGGCCTCTACGCTTTCACCCGCATGCCCTTCGGTCTCCGTAATGCTAGCGCCACGTTCCAACGCGTCATGGATTCAACCCTCCGCGGCATTCCCAATGTGAGCTGCTACATCGACGACATCATGGTTGCTGCCCATAGCTTCGAGGACCTCTTCTCCTCCCTCTCCGCTGTCTTTGCTGCACTCCGCGCTGCAAACCTTAAACTCAAGGCTGCCAAGTGTTCCATTGGTGCTGCGGAGATGGGGTTCTTGGGCTTTGTCATGAGTGCCGACGGCATTAAAACGGACCCTGCGAAAATTGCTGCCGTCCATGAATGGCGTCAACCCACTATTGCAGGGTAGGTTAAGATCTTCCTGTACTTTGTCTCCTTCTATCGTAAGTTCGTCCGCGACCATGCACGCATCATCCGCCCGCTCTAGCAGTAGACCCATCAGGACGTCCCATTCGAGTGGACTCCGGAGTGTGCGGCTTCTTGGGCAGAAATCAAACACCGATTGGTCACCGCGCCCATGTTGGAGTTCCCTGACTTCAACCTCCCCTTGGTTATCATAACCAATTGGTCGCCGGAAGGCCTTGGTGCCGTCCTTTCACAGTCGGTCCAGGAACCGATCCAGCGGGTGATTGCATATGCCAGCCACGCCCTCATTGACGGTGAGCGAAACTATCCAACGGTGAAGGGTGAGTGCTTGGCGGTGTTGTGGGCCCTCCAACACTTCCACGACTACATCAAGAATGGCAAGCCTTTCATGGTCTTGACGGATCATCAGGCGCTGTAGTGGCTGCTCACGACGGAAAATCATGAGGGCATCTTGGCCAAGTGGGCTCTCCTCTTGCAAGGTTACAACATGAAGATCAAGTATCAGCCCGCGCTCGCTAACCGCAATGCGGATGCTCTTTGCCGCCCCCCACGCGCGGATTGGCCGCACCCCATGGATCTACAGGACAACCTCCAAGAGTCTCTCCATACAGATGCCTTCCCACCTGCGGATGCTGAGCCCCAGTGGGAGGGTGTCGCTCGTGAATTCACGGAGGAGGAATCCGCGGTCGCATACCAACTCCTATATGAGCTGGAGCCTGCCTAGGGCCTGGGCACCGCGGAAACCCTCCCTGCTTTCGCCGCCACCAGTCTTGAGCTTGCCCGTCGCTTCAACCCTACCATCCGTGGTTGGACATTGGAGGATGTCGCAGCACACATTCCCTCTCGCCCCTCTCGGCCATCATCCCGCCGGACTCCCACGACCGCACCGGTGGCCATCGCTTCTTCTCCAATGACCCCTCCACCCACTGCCTCCCCTCTTCTCAACACGCGGCACTCCCTCTCCTTGGTTGACTTCCTTCTTCATTCCCCCGCATTTGCGGAACGGCTGCAGGCACTCTTTTCCTCCTACAACCCCTCCCTCTCTCCCGTCGGCATCCGCCTCTCTTGCACCCTCACCCGTGATACAGGTGTCTGCATGGTAGCCCGTGCAATCCTCACAGCACACTCCCGCATCCGGGAGGATGCCTGCCAAGCACCATGCACATGGGCCCCCGCACCGTTGACCACCGGTCCACCAACGCCAACATCCACGTGGCATGGTGTTATGTGTGGGTGTGTGGCCGCAAGTTCGTGGCCATCGTGTACACCGGTGCCACCCATACTACCATCGCGCTACGGATGGCCCGCACCCTGCGTCTCGACCACCTCATTGTGCCCACTCAACTCCGCTTCTCCATCTCCACCGGCGCCATCGATGCACCCATCAGACAAATCAAGGCCGTGCCCATCCAGGTGGCCAATGTACATGCACCGCACACCGTGCAGGTGTGTGACGTCCGCACATATGACATGCTCCTGGCGGCCGACTAGCTCGTGCCGCGCTAGGCGGATGTATTGCTCGGAGCGGGCATTCTCAGTCTCATTTCCACTGCCGGTATTTGATCATTCACCCCGCTCTTAACTTTCGCTCGACCACTCTCCGTACTTTCTCCTATGGTTCTCACGCCGCCCGCTTCTGGCACTCAGTTCACCCGTCGTGTTACTCGCAATTCCAGCACCACCCGCGGCACAGCATCCGCAACGGCTTGCCCTTCTGGCGCGGGGACCGCGCTCGCAAACCGGGGGGGGGGGTGAGCGTCCCACGAGACGGACCTTCCGACGACAGCCAGCGAGGCGTGTTACAACTGGTGCAAGACGGTCCGCATCACAAGCGGTAGCAGCATCCGGTGCAACCCCAGGAGCACCTGCAGCATCAGGCCCGTCCACGGCAGCAGTAGCGTCACCTGGAGCCCCTCCGGCCCTAACTACTGCGGCAACAGCAGGGGCGGCGACATCTAAAGCCTCGCCGGCACCAGGTCCCCCCGCGGTACCGGAAGCCTCAGCGGCATTTGAAGCAGCAGCATTACCCGGAGGCCTTCCGGCACCGGGCCATTCCGCGGCACCAGACGTAGCAGCATCCCCTAAGGCACCCCCGACACCAAGCCTTATTATAGCGATAGCGGCAGAGTCACCCCGTAAGCCTCCGCCATCTGGCCCTGCTGCATCCCCGGTGGTGATGACAGCTGCAGGAGCACCGCCACCAGCCGGCCCATCTGCACCAACCGCGCACTCCTCTCAACCGGCCTCATGTGGAATCCTACGCCCCTTGCTTAGTGCCGGCACAATCATGGGGGGCGCACAGACACGTCTGGAGGAAAGCTATAGGGATAGTGGAGATCATCCCAAGACGGATTACCTGCTGGACGTGGTAAGCAGCGTGATCATCCACTTAGTCCACGAGCTCCGGGAGGCAGTCCGCGCAAGCTTGGGGGACCCATTCTTCAACCCTGCCTGGCAAATGGCACTGAAGGGAGTGGCCAAGACCGCCCTCGCCTTGGGGCCGCGAGCGCGACAAGTATAGTTACTGGAAACAGCGGGGGCCGAGCGTCTCCTTTTGGTCCTCCGCGACCTCCTCAACCCTCGTCCAGCACAGGCAACGCTCCTAGACACGGTACAACTTGACCATAATGTGGATGTTGCCCGCGAATGGTGGCTCCTGGTCCGCCGTGACCAGACCACGAATCCCACACGCTGCTATGTACATCTACTCCAGGAGCGCGCCCGGGCACTCACGGTATACCACGCCGCCCGCATGCCGGCAGGAACAATGGACGTACCAGACCGCAAGGCAACAGCGGGACTCTGGAGGTAGGGCTACCTATTCGGGCTCACCTCCCGCATGTGGGGACTGCAGTACACCGCGGCAGAACTGGCAGCCATCTCCGCGGCGGAGCAGTAGCATGAGCATCGATTCACAGCTATCGCCAACGCCTGGCAGCTGACTCAAGACAACGCCACGCGCCAACGGGCTGTGACCGAGGTAGCAGAAGGATTATGGAAATCCCTTCAGGGAACTCGCACAGCACTAACAGAAGAGGCAGTACGCCACTGGGCCCGTGAAGCAGTCAACGTGTGTTGCGAGGAAAAGAACCGCATCCACAGTGAGACTGAAGAGGCGCAAGAGTATCTCCACGACTCCTCCGAGCTCATAAGCATGAGGGAGCGGCTGCGTGCACTTTGGCATGAGATGGCAGAAGAACGGAGGCGGAAGGAAGAAGTTGTAGTGGAGCCGAGGGTGGCGCAAGAGGTAGAAGTTGTGGTGGAAGCTGTAGCTGCGGCCGCGGAACGCAAAGCAGGTGTGGAAGACCCAACAGGACAAGAGACAAAAACCGCTTCGGAAGCAGAGGCGGCACATGCAAGGGAGGCAGCGACCGCGGCAAAACAAGTAGCAGGGGCACAGGAAGTAGAGTAGCAGGAAGAGGCACGAGGGGAAAGTGGGGGTCGAGCCCAGGACGTGCTCGTATACGCCAAGGCGGCAGCAGCCAGAAGAGGAGCGCGGAAGAACACCCCACAACTGACTCTGTCCCCGGCTCTGCTCGACAGAAGAGCCAAACTCCAGCATGCAGCCAGAAGAGCTACAGCATCCACAGCTCCCCGGGAGCAGGCGGTCCCAGTTCACGCGTCGTCACTCAGCCGAGGGGCTGAGCCACAAAAGGACTCTGCTGCGAAGAAACCGACGCCGTCGGCGGAGACTACACCAACATCCCACCGCAAGGAAAAAGGGAAGCGGACCATTGAGGACAGCTCCACGACCATCACCCCCGCCAAACGCAGTAAACAAGCCCGCCCCACCCCAGGAATTGGTCAGCCTGTTGACCTGGAACAGCTCGCGCAGGTCCA
>SZWC01000160.1:276251-316394 GCA_023375785.1 Penium margaritaceum | reverse complement strand
CCCAGTTCACGCGTCGTCACTCAGCCGAGGGGCTGAGCCACAAAAGGACTCTGCTGCGAAGAAACCGACGCCGTCGGCGGAGACTACACCAACATCCCACCGCAAGGAAAAAGGGAAGCGGACCATTGAGGACAGCTCCACGACCATCACCCCCGCCAAACGCAGTAAACAAGCCCGCCCCACCCCAGGAATTGGTCAGCCTGTTGACCTGGAACAGCTCGCGCAGGTCCAGCAGAGCGTTGCCCAAGCAATGGAGCTGCTCCTGGTAGTATCCATCAACGTACCATTGCCAGCCGGATCGGTCCCGGCTCAACTTCAACCCCTCATGGGGAGCGCAGGCGCTACACCACAACACAAGCAGGGGATTGAAGAAGGCACAGCGGTGATTGCAGCAAAACAGAAGGCAGGTGGGGTGGTGATCTCCGAACTCAGGTCCGCGCATGGTATGCTGGCTCCCGCAGATGCGGTTGAGCGAGAGGTAAGCGCGGATCCGGGGGAGGCAGGGGTCAGGGTACCGGTGGAAGGGCCGCCGCAGACGAACATTCGTTTGCGGCAGTTCTTCTCAGCCGGAGAATTTGTGGCCAGGCGGGAAGTAGCGAAGGGAGGGGCTGCGGTGCAAAGGGAACACGGACAAGCTGAAGCAGGATCCGCGACCACAAACGAAGCGCAGGTAGGATAGCGGAGGAACTGAGCAATCAGAGGAAAAAACGACCAATCAGCACAAGTAGCTAAGGGTGCACACCGAGTAAGATTCCCGGCTCTGAGGTGGGATCTGGATTCACGAATCTGGATCCTGATTTGGCTTCAATTCGTGAATCCGAATCCGGATTCACGAATCCTAAGGATTCACGAATCTTTGACGAATCTCTCAGAAATGTCCTGGGTTTTTGGTGTCGACACCAAACTCGTTTTTTTTTGTTGCAACACTTTTCCTCCAGCATTTGCTGTCGGAACAGATACATATACACTACTCTCAGTGCACCAACACATCGACGCACCACTACAACTATTATGGGCCGCACCACAGCCCCTCTCCATCAAGACACCCACATGATGTACAGTGTTACTCTGAATGTATTGCAACATGTCGGTACCACTGTGTTGTCGCAGTGACAAACTATTGCTCCCACGCTCATTGTCACACTCGCACAAAGCCATTGCGATATGTGCATTTGTGGACATATACAAGACTATTGAACACCATGGACATTGGTATTTGAAACGTTACTTAAGTTTCATTTGAAACAGCATGAGCAACAACATTTCCTACTGAATTTGACGAGAAACGTGCAACAACATTTGAAACAACACTATAGCATATGTTGCAAGATGCGTTAAATAAGCAAGCAGCAATTCCGTTACAAAATCAAAACAGATGAGCAACAAGGTGGTATTCCTACCTAGTGGAGGATAGATCTACAATGCCACCTCCATGACATCCTGATCCTCACCGTCCTCCCCTGCATCCTCCTCATCCTCATTGTCCTCCTTGTCCTCCTCGTCGTCCTCCTCCTCCTCGTTCACGTACAAACTCAGTCCCTCCAACTCCTCACACGCCGCGCCAACCAGCCCCTCCTCACGAGCTCTCTTCCGCAGGTCATTGATGCGCATCTCTTCCTCTCTATACTCGGGTGCGACAACGCCATGGGGAGAGACAAGGAAGTCAAGCAGGGACCGCTTATTGATCCAACACTTCATTGTGAGGAGGTTCTCCACCGTTAAGTGCGCGAGCGAGTGCCTGAAATCGGTGATCACATGCCTGCCAAGCGAAAACAAACGCTCAGAAGGAGTGGAGGTCGCAGGCACCGCAAGCACATCCATTGCAGCAAGGAAGAAGGTGGGGAACTGTCTCTGAACCTTCCTATAGTGCCGGAGCACCTTGCACGTCCCTGCTTTCCTTGGCAGTTTTCCCCACAAATCCACCTCCACTTCCAGTGATGACATCTCTGTCGTCTCTACAGGTGCCTCTGGCTCGTCAAACAGATCCCTGTGTGGGTCTGCGAAGGCCTCCTCCAGCAACGCATCATCATCTGTAGATGGTGGAGGACGCAGACGAAGCTGACGTGCGCCACTTGGGAGACTAGACCCTTGCTGCTGCTGACCACCTTGCTGCTGCCCAACCTGCAACTGTCCACCCTCCTGCTGTCCACCCTGCTGGTGGCTTTCCTGGTTCTGCTGGCTTTGCTCTGTACCCGGAGAACCACCAATGCCTGTAGTGGATGATGCACCATCTGCTGCTGGTGCATCTGCTGCAACCACCGCCAATGCCACTGCCTCCTCCTGCGCTTGTACCACCCTTTCATGGTAGGGTCGCAACAACATCACCACCTTTGCGTGCAAGTCCGGTGCTATGCGTAAGCCCATGAGCTTGTGCGTGCGCTCGTACCACCTGAGCCAGAAGCGGAGGTCTACGGCAGTTGCAAGCAGGTGGCGGGATGTGAGAAGTCGAGCATACTTCTTTAGCTTGTCTTCCACGTCCTTGAACGCATCTTTGATCTCCAACAGTAGCTGATCCTTGGCGTCCAGCCTCCCCGCCGCTCCTCTCTTTTTGCTTTTCTCACGTGCCATGATCGCCTTCACCTGCCACGATGCTACCTTGTCCAACATTGACTCAAAAAACGGGATGACAAGGTTCAGGGTGGGATAGTTGGAGCCGCTGATGTCGTTGGTGTACGACTTGAACGGCTTGAGCACCACGACGAGGAGGGTAATGAGCCGCGACTCGTCGCGACTTGGCTTCAGGAGCTCTCCCTCATTGCCATAGCCATCAAGCCACACCGGAAGCACGTCCTTGAGGATGAGGACGTGCTCCATCATGTCGAGGGTGGCTTTCCACCTTGTCTCTGTATCGAGGTGGAGTGATAGGTACTTCACGTTGGCTGTCGTTGCAGCGTTGATGAGAGACTGCTCCCTTGGGGTGGAGCGAGTCACAAAAGCTGCAATGGCGCGGGCCTTGGAGATGATGGTCTCCACCCTCGGGTGGCCCAGCAGATCCTTCACCGCCAGGTTCATGATGTGACCCAGGCAGCGGATGTGGCCCTCTGGCAAAAGCGACGACTCCGCACACAGGATGATGAAGTTGTTGATCATTGCGTCATTCGTCGACTCGTTGTCTACAGTTAGGCAGAACCTCCTTTCAAACAGCCCCCACTGCTTCAGTGCCATTGCCAGCGCGTCAAAGGTGTTCTGTGCATTGGGGCTGACGGGGAGAGCGGGGAAGGAGAGTGCAAGAGTCTTCACCTGCAACACAATGTAACACAAGCAGTGGCAGATTGCAGCCTGAATGATGTTCAACCACTTGTGCACGGAAGAATGACCAGCAATGTGCAGCGCTGCGCATATATGTGTGGCGATGCGCGGCGATCTGCAGCACTCTACAGCATAGCGCAGCACCGTGCACTGCACACAACTCTGCCCAGCACACTATGAAATCTGTCCAGCACTCTTCACTGCACACAACTCTGACCAGCACCCTGCAAAACCTGTCCAGCACCATGCACTGCACACAACTCTGACCAGCACACTATGAAATCTGTCTAGCACCCTGCACTGCACACAAATCTGACCAGCACCCTGCAAAACCTGTCCAGCACCATGCACTGCACACAACTCTGACCAGCACACTATGAAATCTGTCTAGCACCCTGCACTGCACACAAATCTGACCAGCACCCTGCAAAACCTGTCCAGCACCCTGCACTGCACACAACTCTGGCCATCCCCCTGCAAGATCTGTCCAGCACCCTGCGCTGCACATAACTCTAACCAGCACACTATGAAATCTTTCCAGCCCTCTGCAGTGCACACAACTCTGACCAGCACCCTGCAAAACCTGTCCAGGACCATGCACTGCACACAACTCTGACCAGCACACTATGAAATCTTTCCACCCCTCTGTACTGCACACAACTCTGACCAGCACCCTGCAAAACCTGTTCAGCACCATGCACTGCACACAACTCTGACCAGCACACTATGAAATATTTCCAGCACCCTGCACTGCACACAAATCTGACCAGCACCCTGCAAAACCTGTTCAGCACCATGCACTGCACACAACTCTGACCAGCACACTATGAAATATTTCCAGCACCCTGCACTGCACACAAATCTGACCAGCAACCTGCAAAAACTGTCCAGCATCATGCACTGCACACAACTCTGACCAGCACACTATGAAATCTTTCCAGCCCTCTGCACTGCACACAACTCTGACCAGCACCCTGCAAAACCTGTCCAGCACCATGCACTGCACACAACTCTGACCAGCACACTATGAAATCTGTCCAGCACCCTGCACTGCACACAAATCTGACCACCACCCTGCAAAACCTGTCCAGCACCCTGCACTGCACACAACTCTGACCACCCCCCTGCAAGATCTGTCCAGCACCCTGCGCTGCACACAAGTCTGACCAGCACACTGTGAAATCTGTCCAGCACCCTGCACTACACACAATTCTGACCAGCACCCTGCAAGATCTGTCCAGCACCATTCACTGTACACAACTCTGACCAGCACACTATGAAATCTGTACAACACCCTGCACTGCACACAAATCTGACCAGCAACCTACACAATCTGTCGAGCACCCTGCACTGCACAGAACTCTGACCATCCCCCTGCAAGATCTGTCCAGCACCATTCACTGCACACAACTCTGACCAGCACACTATGAAATCTGTCCAGCACCCTGCACTGCACACAAATCTGACCAGCAACCTACACAATCTGTCCAGCACCCTGCACTGCACACAAATCTGACCAGCAACCTACACAATCTGTCCAGCACCCTGCACTGCACACAATTCTGACCAGCACACTGCCAAATCTTTCCAGCACCCTGCACTGCACACAACTACGACCAGCACCTTGCCTGAAAAATCTGTCCTGCACTGGGACACATCACCTGAAAGTCGGCGATCCAGTGCGCAGTCACGCCGAGGTACTTCATCCCGTTGTCGCCCTTCCACCTGTCTGTAGTGAAGTTGATGGCCGATGTGACCTCTGCAAACATCTTCCTGATGCGTTTGCGAAATGCTGTGGCGGCTATGACAATCTGCGGACTGATGGTCATGCGACCAGGGAGTTCGCATGCCGGGTTCCCATGCCAAAAGGCACGCTGCAGCTAGTTGCTCTCCATCGACAGGAAGCTGCAGTTCTTGTCTATGACATGCTTCCAAATGTAGCTCTGGAAGTAGAGCTTGCAAAACACTGCACCAACAGCAGCCACCCCCCGACTGATCACTGAGTTGTGTGCATTCACCGCCACCACCACTACAACTGCTGCTTCCCCCTGTTCAGCAGCTACGTTCGCAACATTGGCGGTTGTAATTCTGAACTTTGAGGCTACTTCCTCCTCCTTCAGCTCCAGATACCGCACCCGGTGCTTGAGACGCAGGTGCTTCCACAGTGCTGAGGTGGCGCCGTCGTTGTTAGAGAGGTCCTTGGGACACAGCAAGCACTTTGCACGCAGTCCTTTTGTCGAGTGTAGACAGTTCTTGAACACCTGCCAAACCACACTCGGTTCCTTGCCACCCAACTTCTGCTTGTCCCCAACTTCCTCCTCCTCGTCATCCTCGTCGTCTTCTGTTTCCGCCCTAGCAGTCAAAGTGACACCAGCATCGTCTTCCATGGTGGCCCAGAGCTTGAATGCCCTCTTGCAAGACCCTCCCGAGAGGTCTTGTCCCTCGGGGCAAGGGTCAGACAGTGTTCTGAATGTCTGCAACTCAGTACTTTGTGACTGGTCACCGATCAGTGATCGTTCGCCCGAGAGGCGGGCGACCGATCACTGATCGGTAACTTGGCGTGTGCTGACGGCGACGGCACGTACTGCTAACGCGATTGAGGCCCTCAAAATGGACTATAGTATTAGGTGTTGAGGCATTGCTTCCCCCGATCTGAAGGGGAACAACACCTATTTTCCGGTTGTTAGTGTAGAGAAGTCCGCCCTTGCATTGAGGGAATGAACATAAAACACTGTGTATGCCCTCAATTGTTATTGCCCAAAAGAATCTAGGCTATTGATCTTGGGTCTCCAACCGTTAGAAATTGATCGCATACCTTAGAACAGTGTGTATCCACGGTGTGCATCAGTCCCTCTCATCTGTCCACATCTGTCCGCAGCCAATAGACATCGTTCAGAAGATTTGCGATGTAAAAAATAGTGTTGCGCTAGGTGAGAAGTGATGCAAACCTACAGCTGGCGGGAAGCTTTTGACCAACTGTCTATACTACAACCAATACCTTCCCACGTTGTGTAGCCCAAGTAGTTCGGCACTCACCGTCTGTAGGTTTGCATGCCAAACAGGATGTCATTCCCACGTATTGACCGCCTGTTTGCCAGCCGATGCGTTGGCGTCAACAGCCAGAGAAGCAATGCTCATGCTGCCAGATGGGCACCTGTGGACCATGTGGTCGTATGGTAGGCATCCATGGCGCACGACTGTCCACATGCTTGCCACCGATTGCACGTTTCTGCCATCAGTTTCAACAACAAATCCTTAGTTGTTTGCTCGTCCTACTCTCGACAAGTAAATGACTGAAGCTGCACGGCCGAAAACTCTCAAACAGTTCACAAACACATGTTGTGAAAAATTCAAAGCCCTCCCGCTGCTCTGGACACTCGTGAAAGCAGCGGTGGATACACCTTCTCCCTCCCATTGGATATAAGGATATGGACCAATGAGAGTGGGATATCAGTGCCAGCATCTCCGCGTTACTGTCAGCGACAGCAACGCAGAGCCAGACTTGTCGCCAGAATCCTCGCGACAGCCTCTCACGAGAATTCTGGCGAGAGGTCCCCCGACTTTCAGGTTGGCTGGTGGAGTCGAGCGACCCCTTTACTAGAATTTCCTCCCCCCCCCCCTATGTTTACCTCCGGATTCAGGAATCTCGGACCGAATCCATACGGTGGATCCGGATTCGCGAATCCGAATCCGGAACCGGGTTCACGAATATAATCCATGAATCCTAAGATTTGGTGTGCACCCTTACAAGTAGCCAAGCATCGATTACGGAGGAGTCTCGGGAGACGCACTGCAGAAGACAATGATTCAAGGAAGAATACGAAGAACCGCGTGTACGAGCCGCAGATGAAGAAAGTGACCAGTAGAATAGACAGTGTGTGTGTGGGGGACAAGACCCGCGGTGCGTAACCGCACTGCGTGGAGTCCGAGTAGGAGGAAGAAGGATGATGTGAGAAGGAGAAGACCGACAGCGTGCAGACACGCTATGCGGAGTCCAAAGTAGAAAAGGGCCTCATTAGCAAAAGCACAAGTGCAACTCAGACCTGCTTGCCTTCCGAAGTATTCCATGTACTCCGCAATCAGCTTTATCAAAGTCATTGGCCTACTCTCATTTGTGCTCCGCCCATTGCCCTCTAACCCTCGGTCGCTCTCAGAATCCGGTCCGCGAACTATGGGAATATGTGCGTGAAGAACCAAAAGTCCGAGTGAGGTGGGCTGCCGGCGGAGTCCCTTGCTTGCACATGTTCGCGGAATGGGGTTCCGCGGAGAGGAGTCGGACGCCACGAGGTGATGGACTCCTGTGTGGGAAGAAGTGGAACGCGGAGCATCACTCATCGGTGAGATGCCTGCGCAGAAGCCTAGAACTGTGCTCCGCGGAATAGCTCATAGTCGGGGGTTTTCCATTGTGGGTTGTCGTACTCTAGTTGCTCGCGGAGTGTCACTTCTCAGTAAGGTGTATGCGCAGCAATCCCAAACTCGTGGTCCGCGGAGTAGCCTCTAGCCTTGGGGTGGCAACCGTGTCTTGCTGATCACTTGTAGTAAACTTGTAGTAGTGAAGGGAGTAATCCGCGGAGATCCGTGGAGAGTTACTGTCCGCGGAAAAAGCAGGGATGTAGCAAAATTGGGGGCATCAAGTATGCGTAAGTGCGTGTAAGTATGTGTAAGTGCATGTAAGTGCCTGTAAGTTCGTCTAAGTATGTGTAAGTGCATGTAAGTGCAATTAATTGCGTATAAGTGCGTGTAAGTGCGTATAACAGCATGTAAAAGCGTGTAAGTGTGTGTAGGTATGTGCAAGTGTGTATAAGTGCGTGTAAGTGCATGTAAATGTATGTAAGTACGTGTAAGTGTATGTCACTGCGTGTAAGTGCGTGGAAGTGCATGTAAGTGTGTGAAAGTGCGTGTAAGTATGTGTAAGTGTGGGTAATAATGTGTAAGTGCGTACAAGTGTGTCCAAGTACGTGTAAGTGTGTATATGTGCGTGTAAGTGCGTGTAAGTACGTATAAGTGTGTGTAAGTGCGTGTAAGTGCACGTAAGTGCGTGTAAGTGTATGTTAATGCATATAAGTGTGTGTTACTACATATAAGTGCATGTAAGTGTGTGTGAATTGCGTGTCAGTGCGTACATGTGTGTGTAAGTGCGTATAAGTACGTGTAACTGTGTGTAACTGTGTGTAACTATGCGTAAGTACGTGTATGTGGGTGAAAGTGCGTGTAAGTGCGTGTAAGTCCATGTATGTGCGTGTAAGTGTGTGTAAGTGTGTGTAAGTACGTGTAAGTGCGTGTAAGTGCATGTAAGTGTGTGTAAGTGCATGTACGTGTGTATAAGTGCGTGTAAGTGTGTGTAAGTGCGTGTAAGTGTGTGTAAGTGCGAGTAAGTGCGTGTAAGTATGTGTAAGTGCGTATTCGTGTATATAAGTGAATGTAAGTGTGTGTAAGTACGTGTAAGTGTGTGTAAGTACGTGTAAGTGTGTGTAACTGCGTGTAAGGGCGTGTACGTGTGTGTAAGTGCGTTTAAGTGCGTATAAGTGTACCTAAGTGCGTGTAAATGCGTATAAGTACATGCAAGTGTGTGTAAGTGCGTGAAAGTATGTGTAACTACGTGTAACTGCGTATATGTGTCTGTAAGTATGTGTAAGTGCGTATAAGTGCGTAGGAGTGGATGTAACTTTGAATAAGTACATATAAGTGTCTGTAAGTATGTGTAAGTGTGAATAAGTGCATGTAAGTGCGTGTAAGTGTGTGCAAGTGCGTGTAAGTACGTTTAAGTAGGTGTAAGCATATGTAAGTGTGTGTAAGTATATGTAAGTGCGTGTAAGTACGTATAAGTACATGTAAGTGCATGTAAGTGTGTATAATTGCGTGTAAGTGCGTGTAAGTACGTGTAAGTATGTGTAAGTGCGTGTAAGTGCGTGTAAGTACGTCTAAGTGCGTATAAGTGGGTCTAAATACGTGTAAGTGTGTGTAAGTGCGTGTAAGTGCGTGTATGTACGTGTAAGTGTGTAGAAGTGCATGTAAGTGCGTATAAGTGTGCATAATTGCGTGTAAGTGCATGCAAGTGGATGTAAGTGCGTGTAAGTACATATAAGTGCTTGTAAGAGCATGTAAGAATGTATCAGTGCGTGTAAGTGCGTATAACCGCATATAAGTGCGTGTAACTACGTATAAGTGCATATAAGTGTGCGTAAGTACGTGTAAATGCGTGTAAGTGCGTATACGTGCGTATAAGTGTGTGTAAGTGCATGCAAGTGCGTATAAGTGCATGTAAGTGTTTGTAAGTGCGTGTAAGTGTGTGTAAGTTTGTGTAAGTGCGTGTAAGTATGTGTAAGTACAATTAACTGCGTGTAAGTGCGTGTAAGTGTGTGATAGTGTGTGTAAGTGCATATAAGTACGTGTAAGTATGTGCAAATGTGTGTAAGTACATATAAGTGCATGCAGGTGTGTGTAAGTGCATGCAAGTATGTGTAAGTGCGTGTAAGTACGTGAAAGTGTGTGTAAGTGCGTGTAAGTGCGTATAAGTACATGAAAGTGTGTGTAAGTGCGTGTACGTACACGTAAGTATGTGTATGTGTGTGTGAGTTGGTGTAGCTACGTGTAAGTGTGTGTAATTGCATGTAAGTGCATGTAAATGCGTGTAAGTGTGTGTAAGTGCGTATAAGTACGTGTAAGTGCTTGTAATTGCGTGTAAGTGTGTATAAGTGCGTGTAATTGTATGTAAGTACGTGTAAGTGTATGTAAGTGCGTGTAAGTTTGTGTAAGTGCGTGTAAGTGTGTGTAAGTATGTGTAAGTGCGTATAAGTACGTGTAAGTGCGTGTAAGTACGTGTAAGTGCGGTTAACTATGTGTAACTGCATATCCATGTGTGTAAGTGTGTATAAGTGTGTATACGTGCGTATAAGTGCATGTAACTACGTATAAGTGCGTACAGGTGTGTGAAAGTGTGTGTAAGTACGTGTAAGTGTGTGTGAGTGCGTGTAAGTACGTGTAAGTGTGTGTAAGTGCGTGTAAGGACGTGTAAGTGCTTGCGAATGAGTGTAAGTACGTGTAAGTGTGTTTAAGTACGTGTAAGTGCGTATAAGTGCGTGTAAGTGCATGTAAGTACGTGTATTTACGTGTAAGAGCAGGTAAGTGCGTGTATGTGTAAGTGCGTGTAAGTACGTGTAAGTACGTGTAAGTACATATAAGTGTGTGTAAGTGCGTGTAAGCACGTTTGAGTGTGTTAGTGTGTATAAGTCCATGTAAGTGCGTGTAAGTGCGCGTAACTATGTGTAAGTGCATGTAAGTGTGTGTAAGGACGTGTAAGTACGTGTAAGTGCGTGGAAGTGTGTGTAAGTGCGTGTAAGTATGTGTAAGTCTATGTAAGTTTTTGTTAGTGTGTAAGTGTGTGTAAGTTTGTTAAAGTGCGTGTAAGTGCGTGTATGTGTATTTAACTACGTGTAAGTATGTGGAAGTTCATGTAAGTATGTGTAAGTGCGTATAAGTGTGTGTAAGTGTGTGCAAGTGCGCATAAGTATGTATAAGCGTGTGTAAGTGTGTGTAAACATGTGTTAGTGGGTGAAAGTGCATGTAAGTGCATGTAAGTGCATGTAAGTGTGTGTAAGTGCGTGTAAGTGTGTATAAGTGCGTGTAAGTGTGTAGAAGTGTGTGTAAGTGTGTGTTAGTACGTGTAAGTGCGTGTAAGTGCATGTAAGTACGTGTAAGTGCGTGTAAGTGCTTGTAAGTACGTGTAAATACGTATAAGTGCATGTAAGTACGTGTAAGTGTAAGTAAGTGTGTGCAAGTATGTGTAAGTGCGTGTAGGTGCGTGTAAGTCCGTGTAAGTATGCGTAAGTACGTGTAAGTGGTTGTAAGTATGTGTAAGTGTGTGTAAGTATGTGTAAGTGCGTGTAAGTGTGTGTAAGTATGTATAAGTGCGTGTAAGTGTATGTCAGTGCGTGTAAATGCGTGTAAGTGTGGGTAAGCATGTGTAAGTGCGTGTAACTGTGTGTAAGTGCATGTAAGTGCGTTTTGATACGTGTAAGTACGTGTAAGTGTGTATAACTGTGTGTAAGTGCGTGTAAGTGTGGGTAAGTACGTGTAAGTGCGTGTAAGTGTGTGTAAGTACGTGTAAGTGCATGCAAGCGCGTGTCAGTGCGTGTAAGTACATGTAAGTGCGTATAAGTGTGTGTAAGTGCATGTAAGTGTGTGTGTGTGTAAATACGTGTAAGTGTGTGTAAGTGCCTCTAAGTACGTGTAAGTGTGTGTAACTGTTTTTAAGTGTGTGTAAGTGCGTGAAAGTGTGTGTAAGTATGTGTAAGTGTGTATAAGTGCGTGTAAGTGCTTGTAAGTGTGTGTAAGTACGTCTAAGTACGTGTAAGTGCATGTAACTGCATGTAGGTATGTGTAACTGCGTGTAAGAGTGTGTAAGTGTGTGTACGTGCGTGTAAGTACGTGTTAGTACGCATAAGTGCGTGTAAATGCGTGTAAGTACGTGTAAGTGTGGGTAAGTGCGTGTAAGTGCGTGTAATTACGTGTAATTGTTTGTAAGTGCGTGTAAGTGCCTGTAAGTATGCTTAAGTTTGCCTATGTTCGTGTAGGTGCGTATAAGTGCGTGTAAGTGCATTTTACTGCATGTAAGTATGTGTAAGTGCGTGTAAGTGCGTGTAAGTGCGTGTAAGTAGTACAAGTGTGTGTAAGTGCGTGTAAGTGCGTGTAAGTGTGTGTAAGTGTGTGTAAGTTTGTGCAATTAACTGTAAGTATGTGTAAGTACGTGTAAGTACACATAAGCATGTGTAAGTGCGTGTATGTGCATGTAAGTTCTTGCATGTGCGTGTAAGTGCGTGTAATTACGTGTAAGTTTGTATAAGTGCATGTGAGTGTGCATAAGTGCGTGTAAGTGTGTACAAGTACTTGTAAGTGTGTGTAAGCACGTGTAAGTGTGTGTAAGTGCGTGTAAGTGCGTGTAAGTATGTGTAAGTGTATGTAAGTGCGTGTAAGTGTGTATAAGTATGTGTATGAGTGTGTAAGTGTGTATAAGTGTGTGTAAGTATGTGTAAGTGCGTATAAGTGCATGTAAGTCCGTGTAAGTGTGTGTAAGTACGTGTACACATGTGTAACTGCCTATCAATGCTTGTAAGTGCATGTATGTGTGTGTGAGTGCGTGTAAGTGGGTATAAGTGCGTGTAAGAACGTGTAACTATGTGTAACTGTGTGTAAGTATGTGTAAGTGCGTGTAATCACGTATAAGTGCGTATCAATACGTGTAAGTGCATGTAAGTGCTTGTAAGCGCGTGTAAATGCGTGTAAGTGTGTATAAGTGTGTGTAACTGTGTATAACTGCGTGTAAGTGCGTGTAAGTGTATGTAAGTGTGTGTAAGTTTCTACAAGTGCGTGTGAATGCGTGTAAGTGTGTGTAAATGCATGGAAGTACATGTAAGTACGTGTAAGTGCATGTATGTATTTGTAAGTGCGTGTAAGTACGTGGAAGTGTGTGTAAATGCATGTAAGTTCATGTAAGTACGTGTAAGTGCGTGTAAGTGCAATTAACTGCATGTAAGTCGTATAAGTGCGTATAAGTGCGTATAAGAGCGTGTGAGTGTGTGTAAGTGTGTGCAAGTTCGTGTAAGTTTGTGTAAGTGCGTGTAAGTGTGTGTAAGTACATGTAAGTTCGTGTAAGTGTGTGTAAGTGCGTGTAAGTGCGTGTCAATGCGTGTAAGTGCGCGTAAGTGCGTGTAAGTATGTTCAAGTACGTGTAAGTGCATGTAAGTGCGTGTAAGTGTGTGTAAGTGTGTGTAAGTGTGTGTAAGTGTGTGTTAGTGTGTATAAGTGTGTGAAAGTATGAATAAGTCTGTGTAAGTGCGTGTAAGTGTGTCTAAGTGTGTATAAGTACATATAAGTGCGTGTAAGTACGTGTAAGTGTGAGTAAGTGTGTGTAAGTGTTTAATTCCGTGTAAGTGCGTGTAAGTGTATGTCAGTGCATGTAAGTGTGTGTAAGTGCGTGTAAGCACGTTTCACTGTGTGTAAGTATGTGTAAGTTCATGTAAGTGTGTGTAAGTGCGTGTAAGTGCATGTAAGTGCGTCTAGTGCGTGTAAATGTGTGTTAGTGCATGTAAGTGCGTATAAGGACATGTAAGTACGTGTAAGTGCCTGTAAGTATGTGTAAGTACGTGCAACTGCGTGTAAGTGGGTGTAAGTGCATGTAAGTTCTTGTAAGTACGTAAAAGTGCGTGTAAGTGTGTTCAAGTACGTATAATTGCGCGTAAGTGTGTGTAAGTGCATGTAAGTGCGTGTAAGTATGTGTTAGTGCATGTAAGTGCGTGTAAATGCCTGTAAGTATGTGTAAGTGTGTGTACGTGTGTGTAAGTGCATGTAAATGTATGTAAGTACGTGTAAGTGCGTGTAAGTTTGTGTAAGTGCGCGTAAGTGCATGTAAGTAAGTGTAAGTGCCGGTAAGTATGTGTAAGTGCGTGTAAGTGTGTGTAAGTGTGTGCAAGTGCGTGTAAGTATGTGTAAGTGCATGTAAGTGCGTGTAGGTGTGTGTAAGTATGTGCAAGTGCGTGTAAGTGCGTGTAAGTGTATATAAGTGTGTGTAAGTGCTTCTAAGTGCATGTAAGTGCGTGTAAGTGCACTTAACTGCGTGTACGTATGTGTAAGTGTGTGTAAGTGCGTGTAAGTGCGTGTAAGTACGTGTAAGTGTGTGTAAGTATGTGCAATCATGTAAACGTGCGTGTAAGTGCGTGTAAGTGTGTGTAAGTGCGTGTAAGTATGTGTAAGTGCGTGTAAGTGCGTGTAAGTGCGTGTAAGTGTGTGTAAGTACATGTAAGTACGTGTAAGTGCGTGTAAGTGTGTGTACGTACATGTAAGTGCGTGTAAGTGTGCGTAAGTGCATAAATGCGTTTAAGGGTGTGTTAGTGTGTGTCAGTGTGTATAACAGCGTGTAAGTGCGTGTAAGTGCATGTAAGTGCGTGTAAGTGCGTGTAAGTGCATATACGTGCATGCAAGTGCGTGTAAGTGCGTATAAGTGTGTTTAAGTGCGTGTAAGTGCGTGTAAGTGCGTGTACGTGCATGTAAGTGCGTGTAAGTACGTATAAGTGCGTATAAGTATGTGTAAGTACATATAACTGCGTGTAAGATGGTGTCAATGCATATCAGTTCTTGTAAGTGCGTGAAGGTGCGTGTAAGTACGTGTAAGTGCGTATAAGTACAGGTAAGTGCGTGTAAGTGTATGTAAGTGTGTGTAAGTGCGTGTAGGTACATGTAAGTGTGTGTTAGTGCGTGTAAGTGCGTGTAAGTGCGAGTAAGTATGTGTACGTGCGTACAAGTACGTGTAAGTACGTGTAAGTGTGTGTAAGTGTGTGTAAATGCGTGTAAGTACATGTAAGTGCGTGTAAGTGTGTTTAAGTGCGTGTAAGTGTGTTTAAGTGTGTGTAAGTACACGTAAGGGCGTGTGTCTGCCTGTAAGTGCATGTAAATGCATATAAGTGCATGTTAGTACGTATGAGTGCGTGTAAGTGCGTGTAATTGCGTGTCAGTGCGTATAAGTGTGTATAAGTGCATATACGTACGTGTAACTCCGTGTAACTCATATAACTATGTGTAAGTGCGTGTACGTGCGTGTAAGTATGTGTAAATGCGTGTAAGTGCATGTAAGTACGTGTAAGTGTGTATAAGTGCGTGTAAGTGCGTGTAAGTACGTGTAAGTGCATGTAAGTCTGTATAAGTGCGTGTAAGTGTGTGTAAGTTTGTGTAAGTGTGTGTAAGTACGAATAAGTATGTGTAAGTATGTGTAAGTGTGTATTCGTGTATATAAGTGCATGTAAGTGTGTATAAGTACGTGTAAGTGTGTGTAAGTACGTATATGAGTGTGTAATTGTGTGTAAGTGTGTGTGTACGTGTGTGTAAGTGTGTATAAGTGCATGTAAGTGTGTGTAAGTGCGTACAAGTATGTGTAAGTGCGTATAAGTTTGCGTAAGTGTGTGTAAGTGCGTGAAAGTGCGTGTAACTACGTGTAACTATGTGTATGTGTGTGTACATAGGTGTAAGTGCGTATAAGTGTGTGTAAGTGCATGTAACTGCGTGTAAGTGCGTATAAGTGTGTGTAAGTACATGTAAGTATGTGTAAGTATGTGTAAGTGCGTGGAAGTGTGTGCAAGTGCGTTAAGTACGTGTAAGTACGTGTGAGTACGTGTAAGTGCATGTAAGTGTGTCTAAGTGCATGTAAGTACATAGAAGTACGTGTAAGTGAATGTAAGTGTGTATTATTGCGTGTAAGTGCGTGTAAGTGCGTGTAAGTGCGTGTAAGTGCGTAAAAGTATGTGTAAGTGCGTATAAGTGCGTGAAAGTACGTGTGAGTGCATGTAAGTACGTGTAAGTGCGTGTAAGAGCATGTATGTACGTGTAAGTGTGTGTCAGTGCATGTAAGTGCATGTAAGCGTGCGTTACTACGTGTAAGTATGTGTAAGTACGTGTAAGTGCGTGTAAGTGTGTGTACATGCGTGTAAGTGCTTGTAAGTACATGTAATAACGTGTTAGTGTATGTAAGTACGTGTAACTACATGTAAGATTGTGTAACTGCGTGTAAGTGCGTGTAAGTGTGTGTAAGCGCGTGTAAGTGCATGTAAGTGCGTGTAAGTGCGTGTAACTGCATGTAAGTGTGTGTAAGTGCATGTAAGTACGTTTAAGTGTGTATAGGTACGTGTAAGTACGTGTACTTGCGTGTAATTGCGTAGAAGTACGTGTAACTGCGTGTTAGTGCGTTTTAGTGGGTGCACGTGTGTGTAAGTGTGTGTAAGTTCATATAACTGCGTGTAAGTATGTGTAGGTGCGTGTAAGTGCATGTAAGTGTGTGTAAGTGTGTGTAAGTGCGTATGAGTGCGTATAAGTATTTGTAAGTGTGTGTAAGTTCGTTCAAGTGCCTGTAAGTGCGTGTAAGTGCAATCAACTGTGTGTAAGTGCGTGTAAGTGCGTGTAAGTGCATATAAGTGCATGTGAGTGCGTGTAAGTACGTGTATGTGCTTGTAAGTACCTGTAAGTGTGTGTAATTACGTAAGTGCGTGTAAGGGCGTGTAAGTGCGTGTAAGTGTGTATAACTGCGTGTAAGTGCATGTAAGAGCATGTACGTGTGTTTAAATGCATATAAGTGCGTATAAGTGTGTGTAAGTGTGTGTAAGTGTGTGTAAGTATGTGTATGCGTGTGTAAGTACGTGTAAGTGCGTGTAAGTGCGTATAAGTGCGGGTAAGGGCGTGTAAGTGTGTGCAAGTATGTGTAAGTGCGTATAACTGCCTATAAGTGGATGTAAGTGCATGTAAGTTCTTTTAAGTGCATGTAAGTGCGTGTAAGTGCGTGTAAGTACATGTAAATGCACGTAACTACGTGTAAGTGCATGTAAGTGCGTGTAAGTACGTGTAAGTGCATGCAAGTGTGTGTTTGTACGTGTAAGTGTGTATAAGTGCGTGTAAGTGTGTGTAAGTGCGTGTAAGTGTGTGTAAGTACGAGTAAGCACGTGTAAGTGCGTATTTGTGTATGTAAGTGCACATAAGTGTGTGTAAGTGCGTGTAAGTGCGTGTAAGTACGTGTAAGTGCGTGTAAGTGCGTGTAAGAGTGTATAAGTACGTGTAAGTGTGAGTAAGTTCATGAAAGTGCGTATAACTACGTGTAACTGTGTGTATGTGTGTTTAAGTACGTATAAGTGCGTATAAGTGCGTGTAAGTGCATGTAAATGCGTTTAAGTGCGTATAAATGTATGTAAGTACGTGTAAGTATGTGTAAGTGTGTGTAAGTACGTGTAAGTGTGTGCAAGTGCGTGCAAATACGTGTAAGTACATGTAAGTGCCTATAAGTACGTGTAAGCACATGTAAGTGCGTGTAAATGTGTTTAAGTGTGAGTAAGTATGTATAAGAGCGTGTAAGTGCATGTAAGTGTGTGTAATTGTGTGTAAGTGCGTGTAAGTGCATGTAAGTGCGTGTAACTGCGTGCAAGTACATGTAAGTACGTGTAAGTGTGTGTTAGTGCCTATAAGCATGTGTAAGTGCATGTAAGTACGTGTATGTGTGTGTAAGTGCGTGTAAGTGCGTATAAGTGTGTGTTAGTGCATGTAAGTGTGTGTAAGTGTGCGTTACTGTGTGTAAGTACGTGTAAGTACGTGTAAGTGTGTGCAAGTACGTGTAAGTGCGTGTAAGTGCTTGTAAGTGCAAGTAAGAACGTGTTAGCGCGTGTAAGTGCGTGTAACTGCATGTAAGTGTTGGTAACTGTGTGTAAGTGCGTGTAAGTGGGTGTAAGTGCGTGTAAGTGCATTTTAGTGTGTGTAAGTACATATAAGTGTGTGTAAGTGTGTGTAATTTTGTATAAGTGTATGTAAGCATTTGTAAGTGTGTGGAAGTGCGTGTAAGTTTTTAAGTGCTTGTAAGTGCGTGTAAGTGCATGTAAGTGCATGTAAGTACGTATAAGTATGAAAAAGTGCGTGTAAGTACGTGTAAGTACGTGTAAGTACATTTAAGTACGTGTAAGTACATGTAAGTGTGTGTAAGTGCGTGTCCGTACATGTAAGTGCGTATATGTGCATGTACGTGTGTGTAACAACATGTAAGTATGTGTAATTGCATGTAAGTGCGTGTAAGTGCGAAAAAGTACGTGTGAGTGCGTGTTCTTGTGTGTAAGTATGTATAAGTGCGTGTAACTGCGTGTTAGTGCGTGTAACTGTGTGCACGTGTGTGTAAGTACGTGTAAGTGCGTCTAACTGTGTGTAAGTGCGTGTAAGTGCGTATAAGTGCATGTAAGTGCGTGTAAGTATGTGTAAGTGCGTGCAAGTACGTGTAAGTGTTTGTAAGTGCGTGTGAGTTTGTGTAAGTGCGTGTACGTGCGTGTAATTGCAATTGACTGCGTATAAGTGCGTGTAAGTGCATATAAGTGCGTGTAAGTGCGTATAAGTGCGTGTGAGTGTGTGCAAGTATGTGGAAGTACGTGTAAATGCGTGTAAGTGTGTATAAGTGTGTGTAAGTACGTGTAAGTGCGTGTAAGTGCGTGTAAGTACGTGTAAGTACGTGTAAGTGCATGTAGGTACGTGTGAGTGGGTGTAAGTACATGTACGTGCGTGTAAGTGCCCGTAAGTGTGTATAAGCGCGTAAGTGCATGTAAGTGCGTGTAAGTGTGTGTAAGTGCGTATAACTGCGTGTAAGTGCGTGTAAGTGCATGCAAGTGCGTATAAGTACGTACAAGTGCGTATAAGTACGTGTAAGTACGTGTAAGTGTGTATAAGTATGTGTAGTTGTGTGTAAGTATGTATAAGTGCGTGTAAGTGCATGTAAGCGTGTATAATTGCGTGTTAGTGCGTGTAAGTGCGTGTAAGTGCGTGTAAGTGTGTATAAGTACGTGTAAGTACGTGTAAGTGCGTATAGGTGCGTATAAGTACGTGTAAGTACGTGTAAATGCGCTTAAGTTTGTATAAGTGCCTGTATGTGCGTGTAAGTGTGTGTAAGTGCACGTTAGTGCGTGTAAGTGTGCGCAACTGTGTGTAAGTGCGTGTAAGTACGTGTAAGTGCATGTAAGTGCGTGTTAGTACGTGTAAGTGGGTATAAGTACGTGTAAGTGCTTATAAGTGCATGTAAGAACATGTTAGTGCGTGTAGGTGCGTGTAACTGCATGTAAGTGTATGAAAATGCGTGTATGTGCATGTAAGTGCGTGTACATATGTGTAAGTGTGTGTAAGTGCGTGTTAGTACGTATAAGCGTGTGTAAGTGCGTGTAAGTGCGTATAAGTGTATGTAAGTATTGGTAAGTGCGTGTAAGTGTGTTTAAAATCGTGTAAGTGCGTGTAAGTGCGTGTAAGTATGTGAAAGTTTGTATAAGTGTGTGAAAGTGCGTATACATGCGTGTAAGTGTGCGCAAGTACGTGTAAGTGTGTGTAAGTGCATGTAAGTGTGTGTAAGTGCGTGTACGTATGTGTAAGTGCATATAAGTACGTGTAAGTGTGTGTAAGTGCGTGTAAGTACGTGTAAGTGTATATAAGGGTGTGTAAGTGTGTGTACGTACACGTAAGTGCGTGTATGTGCGTATAAGTGCATGTAACTATGTGTAAGTGTGTGTAATAACATGTAAGTGCATGTAAATGCATGCAAGTGTGTGTAAGTGCGTATAAGTATGTGTAAGTGTGTGTAATTGCCTGTAAGTACGTATAAGTGCATGTAAATGCGTGTAAGTGCATGTGACTGCGTGCACGTGTATGTAAATGTGTGTAAGTGTGTATAACTACGTGTAAGTGCATGTAAGTGCGTGTAAGTACGTGTAAGTGCGTGTAAGTGTGTGTAAGCGTGTGTAAGTGCGTGTGAGTATGTGTAAGTGTTTATAAGTGCGTGTAAGTTTGTGTAAGTGTGTATAAGTGCGAGTAAGTGCAATTAACTGCGTGTAAGTACGTGTACGTGCGTGTAAGTATGTATAAGTGCGTGGAAGTGCGTGTAAGTGTGTGCAAGTATGTGTAAGTGAGTGTAAGTGCCTGTAAGTACGTGCAAGTGCGTGTAAGTGCGTCTAAGTGCATGTATGTGCGTGTAAGTGCATGTAAGTGCGTGTAAGTACATGAAAGTGCGTGTATGTGTGTGTAAGTGCGTGTAAGTATGTGTAAGTGCATAAGTGTGTGTAAGTGCATGTAAGTGCGTGTATGTGCGTATAACTGCATGTAATTGGGTGTAAGTACATGTAACTGCGTGTAAGTGCATATAAGTGTGTATAAGTGCGTGTAAGTGCGTGTACGTGCGTGTATGTGTGTGTAAGTGCGTGTAAGTGTATGTAAGTGAAAGTAAGTGCGTTTAAGTGCATGTAAGTGCGTGTAAGTGTGTCTAAGTATGTGTACATGTGTATAACTGCTTGTAAGTGCGTGTAAGTGGATGTAAGTTCTTGTAAGTGCCTGTAAGTGCGTGTAAGTGCGTGTAAGTACGTGTAAGTGCACATAGGTACATGTAAGTTCATGTGAGTGCATGTAAGTGCGTGTACGTGCATGTAAGTGTGTGTTAGTGCGTGTATGTGCGTGAAAGTGCGTGTAAGTTTGTGTAAGTGCGTACAAGTGCGTGCAAGTACGTGTAAGTGTATGTAAGTGCGTGTAAGTGTGTGTAAGTACGTGTAATTGCGTTTAAGTGCGTGTAAGTGTGTGTAAGTGTGTGTATGTGCGTGTAAGTACACGTACGTGCGTGTATGTGCGTGTAATTGCATGTAAATGCATATAAGTATGTGCTAGTACGTATAAGTGCGTATAAGTGCATGTAACTGGGTGTCGCTGCGTATAACTGTGTGTAAGTGCGTGTAAGTACGTGTAACTGCGTATAACTGCGTGTAACTACGTGTAAGTGCGTATATGTGCATGTAAGTACGTGTAAGTGCGTGTAAGTGCATGTAAGTGCGTTTAAGTGCATGTAAGTGCGTGTAAGTATGTATAAGTGTGAGCAAGTGCATGTAAGTGTGTATAAGTACGTGTAAGTGTGCATAAGTGCGTGTAAGTGTATGTATGTGCGTGTAAGTGTATGTAAGTGCGAGTAAGTACGTGTAAGTACGTGTAAGTACGTATTCATGTGTAGAAGTGCATGTAAGTGTGTGTAAGTGTGTGTAAGTGTATGTAAGTATGTATAAGTGTGTGTAACTGCGTGTAAGTGCGTGTACGTGTGTGTAAGTGTATGTAAGTGCGTGTAAGTGCGTGTAAGTGTGTGTAAGTTTGTGTAAGTGCGTATAAGTACGTGTAAGTGTGTGTAAGGGCGTGAAAGTGTGTGTAACTACGTGTAACTGCGTGTATGTGTGTGTAAATGCGTGTAAGTGCGTATAAGTGCGTGTAAGTGCATGTAACTGCGTGTAAGTACGTATAAGTGTGTGTAAGTGTATGTAAGTGTGTATAATAATGTGTAAGTGCGTGTAAGTGCGTGTAAGTGTGTGTAAATGCGTGTAAGTGCGTGTAAGTGTGTGTAAGTGCGAATAAGTACGTGTAAGTATGTGTAAGTGCGTGTAAATGCGTGTAAGTGTGTATAAGTGCGTGAAGTGCATGTAAGTGTATGTAAGTGCATGTAAGTGCGCGTAAGTGTGCGTTACTGTGTGTAAGTGCATATAAGTGCGTGTAAATGCGTGTAAGTACGTGTAAGTGCTTGCAAGTGCATGTAAGAAGGTGTTAGTGCGTGTAAGTATGTGTAACTGCATGTAAGTGCGTGTAATTGCGTGTAAGTGCATGTAAGTGCGTGTAACTGCGTGTAAGTTCGTGAAAGTGCGTATAAGTGCGTATAAGTGTGTGTATGTGCGTGTAAGTGCCTACAAGTGCATGTAAGTATTTATAAGTGTGTGTAAGTGTGTGTAAGTTTGTGTAAGTGCGTGTAAGTGCGTATAAGTGCAATTCACTGCGTGTAAGTGCGTGTACGTGCGTGGAGGTGTGTGTAAGTGCATATAAGTGTGTGTAAGTGTGTGCAAGTGTATGTAAGTGCGTGTAAGTGCATGTAAGTGCGTGTAAGTACGTGTAAATATATGTACGTGTCTGTAACTGCGTGTAAGTGCGTGTATGTGCGTGTAAGTGCGTGTAAGTGCGTGTAAGTGTATGCAAGTGCATGTAAGTATGTATAAGTGTGTGTAAGTGCATGTAAGTGCGTGTAAGTGCGTGTATGTATGTGTAAGTGTGTGTAATTATGTGTAAGTGTGTATAAGTACGTATAAGTGTGTGTAAGTGTGTGTAAGCGTGTAAAAGTTTGAATATGTGCGTGTAAGTGGGTATAAGTATGTATTCGTGTGTATAAGTACGTGGAAGTTCATTTAAGTACGTGTAAGTGCATGTAAGCACGTGTAAGTGTGTGTAACTACGTGTAAGTACGTGTAAGTATGTTTAAGTGCATATAAGTATGTGTAAGTGCGTGTAAGTGCGTGTAAGTGCATGTAAGTGCGTGTAAGTGCGTGTAATTATTTGTCACTGCGTGTATGTGCATGTAAGTACGTGTAAGTACGTATACGTACATATAAGTGCATGTAACTGCATATAAGTGTGTGTAGGTGTGTGTAAGTACGTGTAAGTGTATGTGAGTGCGTGTAAGTACGTGTAAGTGCGTGTAAGTCTGTGTAAGTGCGTTTAAGTGCGTGTAAGTGTGCCTAAGTGCGTATAAGTGCATGTAAGTGTATGTAAGTACGTGTATTTGCGTGTCTGTACGTGTAAGTATGTGTAAGTATGTGTAAGTGCGTGTAAGTACGTGTAAGTATGTGGAAGTGCATGTAAGTGCATATAAGTGAGGGTAAGTGCGTGTACGTGCGTGTAAGTGTGCGTAAGTGTGTGTAAATATGTGTAAGTGCATGTAAGTGTGTGTAAGTATGCGTAACTGTGTGTAAGTGAGTGTAAGTGCGTGTAAGTACGTGTTAGTGTGTCTTAGTGTGTGTAAGTGCATATAAGTGCGTGTAACCATGTGTAAGTACATGTAAGTGTGAGTAAGTGCGTGTAAGTACATGTAAGTGTGTGTAAGTGCGTACAAGTGCATGTAAGTGCGTGTAAGTGCATATAAGTGTCTGTAAGTGCGTGTAAGTGTGTATAAGTTTGTGTAAGTGCGTACAAGTGCGTATAAGTGCAATTAACTGCGTGTAAGTGTGTGTAAGTGCATGTAAGTGTGTCTAAGTGCATATAAGTGCGTGTAAGTTTATGCGAGTACGTGTAAGTATGTGTAAGTGCGTGTAAGTTCGTGTAAGTGTGTTTAAGTGCGTGTAAGTGTGTTTAAGTGTGTGTAAGTGCGTGTTAGTGCGTGTAAGTGTGTGTAAATGCGTGTGGGTGCTTGTAAGTGCGTGTAAGTGTGTGTAAGTGTGTGTAAGTGCATGTAAGTGCGTGTAAGTGTGTATAAGTGTGTGTAAATGTTTGTAAGTATGTGTAAGTACGTGTACGTGCGTGTGAGTCCGTGTAAGTTTGCGTAAGTGCGTGTAAGTGGGTGTAAGCATACGTAAATGTGTTAAGTGCGTGTAAGTGCGTTTAAGTGCGTGTAAGTACGTGTAAGTGCGTGTAAGTGTACGTAAGTACGTGTAAAAGCGTGTACATGCGTGTAACCATGTGTAAGTATGTGTAACTGCGTGTAAGTGCGTGTAAGTGCGTGTAAGTATGTGTAAGTGCGTGTAATTGTATGTAACTGCGTGTAAGTGCGTGTAAGTACGGGTAAGTGCATGTAAGTACGTGTAAGTGTGTGTAAGTGCGTGTAAGTGCGTGTAATTGCATGTGAGTGTGTGTAAGTACATCTAAGTGCGTATAAGTGTGTGCAAGTACATGTAAGTACGTGTAAGTGTGTGTAAGTACATGTCATTGTGTGTAAGTGCCTGTAAGTGCGTGTAAGTGCGTATAACTACATGTAAGTGTGTGCAATTGCATGTAAGTGTATGTAAGTATGTGTAAGTGTGTATAAGTGTGAGTAAGTGCTTGTAAGTGCGTGTAAGTACGTGCACGTGCGTGTAAGTGCATGTAACAGCATGTAAGTGTGTATAACTGCATGTACGTGAATATACATGTGTGCAAATGTGTGTAAGTGCGTGTAAGTGCGTATAAGTACATGTAAGTGTGTGTAAGTACGTGTAAGTGTGTGTATGTATGTGTAAGTACATGTAATTACGTGTAAGTGTTTTGTACGTGCGTGTTAGTACGTGTAAGTGCGTTTAAGTGTCTGTATGCTTGTGTAAGTACGTATTAGTGCGTGTAAGTGCAGTTCACTTCATGTTAGTATGTGTAAGTGTGTGTAAGTGTGTACAAGTACTTGTAAGTGCGTGTAAGTACGTGTAAGTGTGTGTAAGTGCGTGTAAGTGCGTATAAGTACGTATAAGTGCATGTAAGTGCGCGTAAGTGCGCATGAGTATGTGTAAGTGTTTGTAAGTGTGTGTAAGCGTGTGCAAGTGTGTGTAAGTGTGTATATGTGCGTGTAAGTGTGTGTTAGTGTGTGTAAGTACGTGTAAGTATGTGTAACTGCCTATAAATGTGCGTAAGTGCTTGTAAGTGCGTGTAAGTGCGTATAAGTGTGTGAAAACATATATAACTATGTGTAAGTGTGTGTAAGTGCGTGTTAATGCATGTAAGTACGTGTTAGTGTATACAAGTGCGTGTAACTACGTATAACTATGTGTAAGTATGTGTAAGTGTATGTAAGTGTGTGTAAGTGCCTGTAAGTGCGTGTAGTTGCAAGTAAGTGCGTGTAAGTACGTGTAAGTTCATGAAAGTACGTATAAGTGCATGTAAGTGTTTGTAAGTGTGTGTAAGTACGTGTAAGTGCGTGTTAATGCATGTAAGTTTGTGTGAGTACGTGTATGAGAGTGTAAGTGCAATTAACTGCATATAAGTGCGTGTAAGTGCGTATAAGTGCGTGTAAGAGCGTGTAGGTGTCTGTAAGTGTGTGCAAATGCGTGTAAGTGCTTGTAAGTGTGTGTAAGTGCATGTCAGTGCGTGTAAGCATGTGTAAGTGCGTGTAAGTGCGTGTAAGTGCGTGTAAGTATGTGTAAGTATGTGTAAGTGTGTGTAAGTGCGTGTAAGTGTGTGTAATTGCGTGTAAGTATGTGTAAGGGTTTCTAAGCGTGTAAGTACGTGTAAGTATGTGTAAGTGCGTGTAAGTTTGTGTAAGTACATGTAGGTATCATTAACTGCGTGTAAGTGCGTGTAAGTACGTGTAAGTACGTGTAAGTGTGTACAAGTACGTGTAACTATGTGTAAGTGCATGTAAGTGTGTGTAAGTACGTGTAAGTATGTGTAAGTGCGTGTAAGTGTGTGTAAGTATGTGTAAGTGCATGTAAGTGTGTGTAAGTGCGTGTAAGTGTGTATAAGTGCATGTAAGTGCGTGTAAGTGCGTGTAAGTACGTGTAAGTACGTAAGTGCATGTAAGTGCGTGTAAGTGTGTGTAAGTGGGTGTAAGTGCGTGTAAGTGCGTGTAAGTGCGTGCAAGTACGTATAACTACATGTATGTATGTATAAGTGCATGTGTGTATAAGTGTGTGTGAGTGCGTGTAAGTATGTGTAAGTGTGTGTAAGTGCATGTAAGTGTGTTCAAGTGTGTGTAAGTGCATGTAAGTGCGTGTAAGGGCGTATAAGTACGTGTAAGTGCCTCTAAGTATGTGTAAGTACTCGTAACTGCGTGTAAGCAGGTGTAAGTGCATGTAAGTTCTTGTAAGTGCGTATAAGTACGTGTAAGTGCATTTAAGTACGTGTAACTGTGCGTAAGTACATATAGGTGCATGTCAGTGCATGTAAGTGTGTGTAAGTGCATACGAGTGCGTGTATGTATGTGTAAGTGTGTATAAGTATATGTAAGTGCGTACAAGTACGTGCAAGTACATGTAAGTGCGTGGAAGTTCGTATAAGTGCATGTAAGTGCGTGTAAGCACATGGAACACTGTGTAAGTACGTGTAAGTACGTGTAAGTACGTGTAAGTGTGTGTAATTGCGTGCAAGTACACGTAAGTGCATGTTAGTGTGTGTAAGTGCGTGTAAGTACACGTAAGTACGTGTATGTGCGTGTAAGTACGTGAAAGTGCATGTAAGTGCATGTAAGTGCATGTAAGAGTGTGTGTAAGTGCTTGTAAGTGCGTGTAAGTGCGTGTAAGTGTGTGTAACAGCGTGTAAGTACGTATAATTGCTGAAAAGTGCGTGTAAGTGTGTGGAAGTGCATGCAAGTGTGTGTAGGTGTATGTAGTTGGGAATACGTGCGTGTCAGTAATAAGTGTGTGTAAGTGCGTGTAAATGCGTATAAGTGTGTGTAAGTGTAAGTAAGTGCGTGTACGTGTGTGTAAGTGCTTGTAAGTGTGTGTAAGTACGTGTAACTGTGTGTAAGTGTGTGTAAGTATGTGTAAGTGCCTGTAAGTATGTGTAAATGCGTGTAAGTGCGTGTAAGCACTTGAAAGTGCGTATACGTGTGTTTAAGTGTGTATAAGTACGTGGAAGTATGTGTAAGTACGTGTAATTACGTGTATGTAGTTGTAAGTACGTGTAAGTACGAGTAAGTGCGTGTAAGCATGTGGAAGTTTGTGTAAGTGCGTGTAGGTGCATGTAAGTGCAATTAACTGTATGTAAATGCGTGTAAGTGTGTATAAGTACGTGTAAGTGTGTGCAAGTGTATGTAAGTACGTGTGAGTGCGTACAATTGTGTGTAATTGCGTATAAGTGTGTGGAAATGCGTGTAAATGCATGTAAGTGTATGTAAGTGCAAGTAAGCACGTGTAAGTGCATATAACCGTGTGCAAGTGCGTGTAAGTGCGTGTGGCGTTGCGGGGCATGGCGTGGCATGACATGGCATGGCGTGGTGTGGTATGGGTTGGGGCGGTGTGGTGCGGTTGGCGTGGCGTGGTGTGGCATGGCATGGGATCACATGTCATGGTGCGCCGTAGTGCAGCACGGTGTGGCAGGGCTCGGTACAATGGGGCGCGGGACATAAAGCTGTACCATGCACCATTGGTACGTGGCGTGTTGTATGGCGGCTTACGGCATGCGGCTTACGGTGTGCGGCTCAGGGCGTGTTGAGGAGTGCCTTGTTGTGTCGCGTTGCATTGCATTGCGGGGTGTGGCGCCGTGTGGCACTGTGTGGCATTGTGTGGCATCATATGGCATCGTGTGGCATCGTGTGGCATCGTGTGGCGTTGCGTGGCATCGTATGGCATTGTGTGGCATCGTGTGGCATCGTGTGGCACCGTGTGGCATCGTGTGGCATCGTGTGACATGGTGTAGCATGGTGTGGCATCGTGTGGCATCTGGAGGCATCGTGTGGCATCGTGTGGTATCGTGTGGCATCGTGTGGTATCGTGTGGCATCGTGTGGTATCGTGTGGCATCGTGTGGTATCGTGTGGCATCGTGTGGTATCGTGTGGCATCGTGTGGTATCGTGTGGCATCGTGTGGTATCGTGTGGCATCGTGTGGTATCGTGTGGCATCGTGTGGTATCGTGTGGCATCGTGTGGTATCGTGTGGCATCGTGTGGTATCGTGTGGCATCGTGTGGTATCGTGTGGCATCGTGTGGTATCGTGTGGCATCGTGTGGCATCGTGTGGCACGGCGTGGCATCGTGTGGCATCGTGTGGCATCGTGTGGCATCGTGTGGCATTGTGTAGCATCGTGTGGCATCATGTGGCATCGTGTGGCACCGTGTGGCATCGTGTGGCATCGTGTGGCATTGTGTGGCATCGTGTGGTGTTACATGGTGTGGCATGGCGTGGCGTCACCTTGCGTGACATGGCAAGGTCTGACGTGGAGTGCTGTGGAGTGAAGTGGCTTGGCTTGGCGTGGCATGGCTTTGTGTTGCATGTGGTGGCGTTGCGTGGTGTGGCTGGAATGCGGCGTGGCGTGGTGTGGCGTGGCCTGGAGTGGCGTGGAGTCGCTTTGGATGACATGGCGTTGCATGACCTTTTGGAGCTTGGCGTGATGTGGCATGGAATGGCATGGCGTGGCGTACCGTGGCGCAGTGCGACGCGACCTGACGTGACGTGACGTGAGGCGACGCAATGGGACTTGACATAACATCTCATAACACAACATGAGCCATTTGCAGGCAACCACCGCTCCACAAGCGCTGTAAGAATTCTACCCACAGCATCAGTCCTGTGCACAGGTGTCTGGCGTTCATAGCATGTCTGTACGGCGCGATCGGGTTCGTGATGGGCATCGCAGGCACCAGTCTGGTGCATGGTCTCCCAGCACTACAAGAGAAGGTGCGACACAGGATGCCCATGTGCGTGCGTGTGTGTGCGTGCATGGTCTGTGGTCATCCTAGTTGAAGCAAAATCTGTTTGATCACACCGAATCTTATTCAGTGTTTATTCTGTACATGCTGGTTACCATTTGATTCTTCTGGTCTGACCTGAGCTAGATTGCATTGCAATTTATGCAAACCAAAGGGATGCCTGGATCAACCAAATCAGATTCGATACTTGAATTTTGGTTTTCGATGAAATGCGTTGGACATCCCGGTTGAACCAACTCCTGGGTCACCACTCGATCAAGAAGCATGTGCAGCCGCAACAGGTTCATTCAATGACATTTCAATCACATTTCATGTCCAGCCGGTGGCAGGGTTCGTCCGATATTCCTGCCTTGCACTCGTCTGCGTGAATGCAGCACTCCTTCTGTTGCGTTGGCTGTAAGTGCGTGCTACTCCGTTGTTGCCACATCTGCCATGCCATGCAATGCCCGCCCTTCACATCTCGCACCATACCCCATGAGGCTGAGAGATTGGGGAATGCTGCGGTGCATGGGTGTTTGTGTGGGTGTGGGTGTGGGTGTGGGTGTGGGCATGGGTGTTTTTGTGGGTGTGGGTGTGGGCATGGGTGTTTGTGCGGGTGTGGGTGTGGGTGTGGGTGTGGGTGTGGGTGTGGGTGTGGATGTTTGTGTGGGTGTGGGTGTGGGTGTGGGTGTGGGCGTGGGTGTGGGTGTGGGTGTGGGTGTGGGGGTGGGAGTGGGAGTGGGTGTGGGTGTGGGTGTGGGTATGGGAGTGGGTGTGGGTGTGGGAGTGGGTGTGGGTGTGGATGTGGGTGGGGGTGTGGGTGTGGGTGTGGGTGTGGGGGTGGGAGTGGGAGTGGGTGTGGGTGTGGGTGTGGGTATGGGAGTGGGTGTGGGTGTGGGAGTGGGTGTGGGTGTGGATGTGGGTGGGGGTGTGGGTGTGGGTGTGGGTGTGGGGGTGGGAGTGGGAGTGGGTGTGGGTGTGGGTGTGGGTATGGGAGTGGGTGTGGGTGTGGGAGTGGGTGTGGGTGTGGATGTGGGTGGGGGTGTGGGTGTGGGTGTGGGTGTGGGGGTGGGAGTGGGAGTGGGTGTGGGTGTGGGTGTGGGTATGGGAGTGGGTGTGGGTGTGGGAGTGGGTGTGGGTGTGGATGTGGGTGGGGGTGTGGGTGTGGGTGTGGGTGTGGGGGTGGGAGTGGGAGTGGGTGTGGGTGTGGGTGTGGGTATGGGAGTGGGTGTGGGTGTGGGAGTGGGTGTGGGTGTGGATGTGGGTGGGGGTGTGGGTGTGGGTGTGGGTGTGGGGGTGGGAGTGGGAGTGGGTGTGGGTGTGGGTGTGGGTATGGGAGTGGGTGTGGGTGTGGGAGTGGGTGTGGGTGTGGATGTGGGTGGGGGTGTGGGTGTGGGTGTGGGTGTGGGGGTGGGAGTGGGAGTGGGTGTGGGTGTGGGTGTGGGTATGGGAGTGGGTGTGGGTGTGGGAGTGGGTGTGGGTGTGTGTGTGGGTGTGGGTGTAGGTGTGGGTGTGTGTGTGTGGGTGTGGGTGTGGGTGTGGGTTTGGGTGTGGGTGTGTGTGTGTGTTGCTGGTTGATCCGGAGTTCAAGCCGCCGGAGGAGTACCAACCTGTGCTCAAGACCGGCGTCCTGCGGCTCGTGTACATGAGCCTCGCCTCTAATACCAGGTGGGATCTCATACACCAGGAGGGACTTCAAACACCACGCAAAAATTCAAAGCCCAAGCGGAAATTCAAACACCACGTGGACATTCAAACACCACACGGAAACTCAAACACCACGCGGAAATCCAAACACCACCTGGAAATTCAAACACCACGCGGTAGTGTACGTACCAGGTGGGATGTCGTCAACCCCACCGCCACTAGGCATCGGTGAAAACACTCACGGATTTGGGTGAATCCATGACTATAATGACATGCTTGCAAGGAGATGAAATGCGCTGAGACAAAAAGTTTTTGACAGCTCAGGCCTCTTCTGAGGACTTTAAGGTCATGGTTATCGCATGCGAGAGGGTTTCCCTCCGCACAAAGACCACCCCTTCCATCACACATGCGCTGTTTTGCGATGTCAGCATGTGTGCATAGGATGGTTGTAGGCGGGAAATCTATGGTCCGCACCACCCCACTCACAGTTTTTGGCGGTGGTGCCTGGTGCATTGATACCTTTGACAAACTGTGTCTAAAGTCATGGAGTAAACATCAACGATGAAATTTCAAATTCTAGCTGAGATCTTGGATACCAGTTGAGATTTTAATCACCAGGTGTCGACGTACATGCATGCATGCATGACAGCTGTTATCGTGCGTGCCTGTACTCCTTTGCTTCTAAGGGACCTCTCTGTCTGCATGATGTTATCTGGCATGCGCACTGCTGCCTCCCCATCATCCGACTGAAGATCTCCATCTCATTTGCTGTCGTGTATGGTATGGTGTGATGGTGCTGCACATGTGCATGAGCATTTGCACACCCCAATTATTGATGTTCACAAGTAGAGGGTAAGGGAAATAGTGAAGAATATTCACCCGCAGCCTGGACTAGTATAACTCCCCCCGCCTCCCTTCTTGCACCCCTTTTCCCCAATTTCCTCTTCTGTCTACCCTACCTCCCTGCCTCTTCCCTCCCTCCCTTGAGCGTGCGGTGGGTTGTCAGGTACCAAGCGGTGAATGTGTTGGAGCAGCTGCTGTGCGGCACCACTCCCGCCGCCGTGGCGACGACCTGCACCGTGCTCATGCGACTGGGCAGCAACCTCCTCAGATCGGTACGTAAGTGTAAGCTCTGTGGGGGGTGAGGTTGGGGGGGGGGGGGGGAGGGGGGGCTTGACCCTACTCGGCCCAGTCACATCTATTCATTGCTGCAGATGTCAGGTTGAACATCCTCTTCCTTCCCCTCCCTCCAACATGCTGTTGCTGGTGCAGCTGCAACACCAAGAGCAGCAACAGAGGGAGGAGGAGGGAAGGAGGGGGAGGAGGGAACAAGGGGGAGGGAGGTGGGTATGATCAGATTTAAGGATCACAAGGGACGATAGACAACATCCATCCCTGGTTAATGCATTCGGTGTTGGTGTTGCACTTGTGTACAGGTCATATTCGTATGGCTCGGAGAGTTGATCTGCGACCAGGGGTGGATTTGCCACATGAAGTTGATTCGCAAGCGGGAGTTTAATTGCAATCGGAGCTGGTTTCTGAGAGGAAGATTATTTGTGACCAGGAGTTGATTTGCAACGAGGAGTTAATTTGCGGCCGGGAGTTCATATGTGACCAGGAGTTGACTTGCAAGCAGAGTTGATTTGCGACCGGGAGTTGATTTGCAACCGGGAGTTGATTTGCGAACAGAGTTGTCTTGTAACCAAGAGGTGATTTGCGACCAGAGCTGATTTGCGACAGGGGTTGAGTTGCAATGGGGAGTAGATTTGCAATGGAGAGTTGACTTGCAACCAGGAGTCCATTTGCGACCGGGAGTTGATTTGCGACAAGAAGTTGAATTATGGTGGTGAGTTAATTTACGACAGCTAGTTGATTTGCAACCAGGATCTGATCTGTGACAGGGGGGGGGGGGGTTGATTTGCGAACGGGAATTGGTTTACAACGAGGAGTTGATCTGTGACAGGAGTTGGTTCGTGACAAGGATTTGATTTGCAACGGGATTGATTTGCCACCGGGAGTTGATTTGTGACAGGGAGTTGATTTGCGACAGGGAGCTGATTTGCAACCGGGGGTTGATTTGTGACGGAAAGTTAATCTGCGACAGAACGTTGATTTCCGACAATAGCTAGTTTGGGACCAGGATTTGATTTACAGTGGGAAATTGATTTGCGGCTAAGATCTGATTTTTGAGTGGAGTTGATTTGCGACGTGGAGTTCACTTGGGATGGGGAGTTGAAGTGCGATGAGAGTTTATATGCGACGGGAAACAGACCTGCGACATAAGAGTTTACTTGCCACTGGGATCTGATTTGCGACAGGGATTTCAGCTGGGATAAGGAGTTAAACTGTGAAGGGGATTTTATTTGCAAAGGGGAGTTCATTTGTAACAGATAATTAATTTGTGACCGAGAGTTCATTCACAACTAGGAGCTAATTTGGGACGAGGAGTTCAGTTGCGTCAGAGAGTTGATTTGAAACAGGGAGTTGATTTGCAACCGGGAGTTTGTTTTGCATTGAGGAGTTAATTTACAACAGAAAAATCTTTTGCAATGGGGCATTGATTTTTGACAGTGAGAATCTGTGACCAGGATTTTGGTTGCGGTGGGGGATTGATTTGCGACAGGGATTTCATTTGCATCAGGATTTCATTTGTGACGGGGAGTTGATTTGTGGCGGGGAGTTCGTTGTGTCCAGGAGTTGATTTGGGATGGGGAGCTTATCTTGAAATGGGGAGTTTGTTTACGACAGGGAGTTGATTTGCGACGGGGGTTGATTTGCGACAGGGAGTTGATTTGTGACGGGGTGTTAATTTGCAACAGAAAGTTGATTTGTGACAGAGAGTTGATTTGTCACCAAGAGTTGAATTACAACGGGGGGTTGATTTGCATCAGGGAGTTGATTTGTGACTGGGATTTGATTTGTGACGGGGATTTGATTTGGAAAGGTGAGTTGATCATGACAACATTTCATTTCGGATGGGAAGTTGAGTTGTAACGGAGAGTTAAGCTGCGACCGATAGTTGATTTGTGACAGAGATGATTTGCGACAGGGAGTTGATTGATGACAAGACGTTGAGTTGCGATCGGGACTTGCCTTGCAACTGCAAGTTGAGTTGCGACAGAGAGTTGATATGCGACCGGGAGTTGGTTTGCAACAAGAACTCATTTTGTGGTGGAGAGTTTCATTACGACAGATATTTGATTTGCGACCGGGATCTGATTTGTGACGGGGGGTTGATTTACAACCGGGAATTGATTTACAAAGGGGAGTTGGTTTGTGACATTAGTTGATTTGTGACATGAGTTGATTTGCAACGGGGAGTTCATTTGCGATGGGAGTTGATTTGCAACCAAGAGTTGATTTGGGACCAGGAGTTGTTTTGCAATGGGAAATTGATTTGCGACGAAAACCTGATTTGTGACTGGGGGTTGATTTCTGACGGGGAGTTGATTTAAGACGGGGAGTTGATTTGGGACGGGGATTGTATGCGCGGCGGGGAGTTGAGTTGTGACTGGGAGTTACTTTTGACCGATAGTTGATTTGCGACATGGAGTTGATTTGCAACGAGGAGTTCATTTGTGACAGATAACTGATTTTCAACGGAAAGTTGATTTGCCACCGGGAATTTGTTTTGCGATGGGGAGTTAAATCTGCAAGAGAGAGATCATTTGCAATTGGGCATTGATTTGAAACAGTGAGAATATGTGACCAGGATTTTGTTTGCGGTGGGGGATTGATATGCAACAGGTATTTGATTTGAGATGCGAGTTGATTTGTGACGGGAGTTAAAATGCAACAGGGAGTTGATTTGTGACGGGGAGTTGTTTTGCGACCGGGAGTTGATTTGGGATGGGGAGTTGATTTTACAACAAGGAGTTGATTCACAAGAGGGATTTCATTTGCAACGGGGGTTGATTTGCGACAGGGAGTTGATTCAGAACAGGTTGTTTATTTGCGACAGGGAGTTGATTTGTAAAGAATAGTTAATTTGTGACCAAGAGTAAATTTACAATGGAGGGTTGATTCGCGACCGGGAGCTGATCTGTGACTGGGAGTTGATTTGTGATGCGGAGTTGATTTAAAATGGTGAGTTGATCTGCAACAGGATTTCATTTGTGACAGGGTGTTAATTTGTGACAGAGAGTTGAGTTCCGACCGAGAGTTGATTTGCAACAAGAAGTTGATTTGCAAGGAGAAGTTGAGTTACAACAGGTTGTGGTTTGGAGTTGATTTGCGATTGATAGTTGACTTGTGATGGGGAGGTGATTTGCAACAGAAAGTCTAGTTGCGGCCAGGAGTTGATTTGCGACGAGAGCTGATTTGCAACCAGGAGATTAGTGACCAGATATGATTTGTGACGGGGAGTTGATTTGCATTTAGAGCTAATTTGCGACATGATTTGAGCTACGATGGGGAGTTCATTTGCGATAGGGAGTTTATTTGCAATGGGAAGATGATTTACAACCAGGATATTGTTTGCGACCGGGAGTTGATTTGCGACGGGAAGTTGATTTGTGGTGGAGAGTTGATTTCCGAAGAATAGTTTATTTGCGACAAATATTTGTTTTCTAATGGGGGTGGATGTGCGACTGGGAATTAATGTGTGAATGGGGACTTTGTTTGTGACGGGAGTTGATTTGCAACAGAGAGTTGATTTTTGACGGGAGTTGATTTGTGACCGGGAGTTGATTTGCAAGGAGGATTTGATTCGCGACGGGAAGCTGATTTATGACCGGGGTTTGATTTGCGACGGGAAGTTGATTTTCAGCGGGAAGTGGAGTTGCGACGGGGTTGATTTGCAACAAGGGGTGATTTGCGACAGGGGTGATTCGTGACAGAGGATAATTTGCAACAGGGGGTTATATAAGATAGGGGTAGTTTATAATAGGAGGTGATTTACAACAGGTTGTGGTTCACGACAGGGGAAGATGTTAGTAGAGGGTGATTTGTGACAGGTGGTAATTTGTAACATGGAGTGAGTTACAAAAGCGATGCGTTGTGACAGGGGTGATTTGTGACAGCAGGTGGTTTGTGACAGTATGTTATTTGCCACAGAGAGTGATTTGTCACAAGAATTGATTTGTGGCAGGTGGTGATTTGCAACACGAGGTCATGTACAATATGGGGTTGTTTACAAGAGGAGGTGATTTGCGACAGGGGATGACTTACGTCATGGGGTGAATTGCAACAGGGGTGACTTGTGGCAGGATGTTATTTGACAATGGTATTTTGCGGCAGGGAAAATTGTACAAGGAGGTGATTTACAATAGGGGGTGACTTACAGCAATGGGTAATGCATGACAGGGGGTCATTTGTCATGAGGTGATTGACAAGAGGAAATGCTTTTAACACGGGGTGAGTTGCAAAAAGGGATGATGTACGGCAAGGTGTGACATGTGACAGAGGGTGGTTTACAACAAGGGGTGACTTGTAACAGGGGGTGAGTTGCGACATTCTAGAATTTGAACAATGAGTCATTTGTGAGAGTGGATGAGTTGCTAAACATGGATTGAGTTACAACAGGGAGTGAGTCGTGTGATGGGATCAATCTGTGACTGGTGTTGATTTGCGTCAAGATGTGATTTGTGATAGGGGTTGATTTGTGACAAGAGGTAAAGAGCGACTAGGGGTGCTTTGGGATAGGAGGTCATTTGTGTCAGGAGAGGATTTGTGGTCGGCGGTGATTTACAACAGGGGTGATTTGTGACAGGGGGTGATTTGCAACAGGGAGTGACTTGTAGGGGGTAAATTATGAAGGAGAAATTTGTGAAAGTTGGTAATTAGCAACAGATGGTGAACGACAAGTCGTGAGTTGTAACAGGGGGTCATTTGTGACAGGATGTGATTTCCAACAAGAGATGATTAGCAAGAGAGGGTAAGTTAATACTTGGGGTGATTTGTGACCATGGGTGATTGGAAACAGTGGATGAGTTGTAACAGAGGGAGGTTTGTGACAGGAACTGATTTGGGACCGGGGGTGAGTTACGACAATAAGTGACTTGTGACAGGGGGTGTTATTTGAGACATGGGTGATTTGTGACAGGGGGTGATTTGTGACGAGGAGTGAGTTGTAACAAGGGTTAAGTTGCAACAGGGGGTGATTCATACATGGACTGATTCACGGCACAAGATGTTTTGTGACAGGAGGTGACTTGCGACAGGGGGCGACTTGTGACTGGGGATGATTTGTCATAGGGTTGATTTGTGATAGAGGGTGATTTACTACTCAGAGTGATTTGCAATGGAAGGTGATTTACAATACGGGGGGATTTGCGGTAGGGGGTGCGTGCGACACGGATGATGTACAACACTTGGTGAGTTGCGACAGGAAGGTGGTTTACGATAGGGTGTGATTTATGACAAGGGTTGATTTGTGACAAGGGTGATTTGTGACAGGAATTACTTTAAAAAAGGATTTGATTTGCAAAAACGGGTGGGTTGTGACAGTTGGTGATTTACAACAGAAGGTGATTTGTGATACATACATTTGTGATGGGGGGTGATTTGCGACTGGGGGTAACTCACAGCAGGTAGTGAGATATAACAGGAGGTGACATGCAAGAAGGGTGTTTTGTATAGAGGGTTCTATTTGGGGTGATTTGCAATAGGGGTTCATTTGTGACGGAGAGATGTGTGACATGGGATGAGTTGCAACAAGGAATGATTTCCGACAGGGGGTTATTTGCAACAGGGAGTGCTCTATGGCTGGATGATTTATAACAAGGTCTTATTCACGACACGGGATGATGTACAAAAAGGGATGGTTTATGAAAGGGGGTGATTTATGACAAATGGTGATTTGCAACAGGATGTTCTTTATGACAGTGCGTGTTTTATGAAGTGTGGTGATTTGTGACAGGGGTAGACTTGCGACAAGAGAAGATTTGCATCACTGGTTGCGTTGTGACCGGTAGTTATTTGTGACAGGGGGAGATTTAGACTTTAGACAACGGGTGGGTCACAACAAGTGGTGATTGGTGACAAGGGTGATTTGTGATGAGGGTGATTTTGTCCCCCTTCTTCTCTCAACAGATTTCATAAAAATTGTTGCTATCGTAGATTTTATAGGATAAAAAAGATACTTTCAAAACGTATCCAATGAATTTAAGAACCTACCTACATAATTTATTTTCCCAGGTGCATGTTACGTTGTTATCTTGTTTTGATGCTTTGCTCATTTTGGTGTTGTTCCTTTTGTCAATGAAATGAGAACAACAAATTCGTGTCGCGAGTCGATTTGTGACGGGAAGTTGATTTACAACATGGAGTTGATCTGTGAAGGGAGTTGATTTGCGACCGGGATCTCATTTGGGATGGGGAGTTGATTTGCAATGGCTAGTTAATATACGACAAGGAGTCGACTTGCGGCGGGATTGCTTTGCGAACGGGAGTTGATTAAGGATGGGGTGTTGATTTGCGATGGGGAGCTGATTTGCAACAGACAGTTGATTTGGGATCGGGAGTTGATTTGTAACTGGGAGTTCATTTGCGACCGGGAGACTATTTGTGATCAGGATATGTTTACAACTGAGAGTTATTTTGTGATGGAGAGTTCATTTTGGATGGTGAATTTATGTACGCCGGGATTTTATTTACAAGGGGAGGTTGATTTGCAATGGAGAGCTAAGTTGCCACCGCGAGTTGATTTGCAACTGGAAGTTAAATTGCAACAAGGAGTTGACCTGTGACAGACAGCTGATTTGCAACAAGGCTTTGATACACGACAAGAAGTTGACTTGCAACCGGGGGTTTTTTTGTGACTAGGAGCTGATTTTTTACAAAGAGTTGATTTGCAACCGGGATGTGGTTTCCAACGGGGAGCTGATTTTTTATGGGGAGTTGATTTACGACCACGATTTGATTAACGACAGAGTTGTTTTGGGCTGGTGAGTTGATCTGTGTCTGGGAGTTTATTTGCGCTGCCGCAGCTGGCATGCTCTCGGCAGTAAGAACGTTTGCATGTGTGCATGCGTGAACGTTCAAACGGCCGAGAGATGCCAGCTACGTTGATGACATGCTCTCTCGCTCTCGCTCTCCCACTATCCCGTTGCACTATTGGCTCGCTGTCCAGCTGTCCTACTAACTGGCTGTCCCGCTCGCCTACTCCCCCTCTGTCCTCAGACATGGCAACAAAGGTTCCTCGTCGAAAGTAGTAGTTACCATATAAATGATCGCGACCCATCACCAGAATTAAAGGTCGAACATGCACTTTATGAATGAATTTGAAAGAAACGGAAAATTATCTGAACCCGACAACTTTTAACAATATCATGGATCATAAATTCAGCAAAAACAAAATAATTGAAATCATAAATCACAAGGGTATGAGGTGATTTGCAACTTTATGGAGAGAATTATATTGGGCCAGTGTCATTCATGGTAATACTCTTATACAAAGGCAGCTAAATCTGCTGGTCAATTGAAGTATAGGTGGGAATCTAGCTATTAGATGTTGGACTGGCAGCTCAGGGTTAAGGATTTTAGGTTTAGGTTGTGTTAGCTGATGTGCCGGAAGTTCAATTGGATGTCGGGTTGGAAGTTGTCTTTGCGCTAGATTGGAAGTTGGGTTGGAAGATGGGTTGGAAGTTCGGTTGGCACTTGGGTTGGGGTTGAAAACTGGGTTGGAAGTGGGGTTACAAAATGGGCTGGAAGTGGGTGGACCTGAAGCACTTTCAAAAATTGAGTTCGAAATTGTGTTGGAAACTGGATGGAAGTTGGGTTGACAATGGGGTTAGACATTGGGTTGAGATATGTGCTGGATTTTGGACTTGACGCTGGTTTGAAAGCTGTGTTAGGTGTTGGTTGGAAAGTTGAATTGGAAATTTGGTCTAAAGTTGGGTTGGAAGTTGGGTTGAAGTCGGATCATAGTTTGTGTTTAGAATTGGGTTTGAAGGGAGGTTGAAGTTATGTTACACGTTCACGGGAAGTTGAGTTGGAATTGGATTGGACGTTGTGTTGATGGTTGGGTTGGAATCAATATTGGATGTTGGGTTGGATGCAGGGTTGGGAGTTGTGTTAGAAATCGTGTAGGAAGTTATGTTGGAGGCTGCGTTGACATCTGGGTTGGATGTTGGATTGGGAGTGGTGTTGGAGTTCGTGTGCATTCTGGTTGGTAGTTGGGCTAGACGTTGTGTTGGAAGTTGCATTGGAAATTGGGTCGGAAGTTATGCTGCAAGTTGATAACTATGTATTTGATGTTTGAAATTTTTAGATTTCCTTCAAAATCCTTCCCTGGACTAGAAGTTTTGACTTTCAACAAATGTATGTATCTCCTACTAGCTCTTGTGACACCGTCAACTTAGTTTATAATCTTCCATGAACCAATTTGTGATGAGATTCTTAGTGGTTGACGACCAAAGCCTTATTTCACATATGGCATGAAAGCTACAGGTCAGGATGTGGCTGATTGGCCACAGCCTGACCAGTGGCAGGTGCCAGTGCCGATGGCACTCGAGTACGATAGATCATATCTAAGATTATCTACATTGTCTACTGCCATGGTCTCGTCTCGACTATCTGTTTTATAAGATGTCACACCAAATGATATCGTTTCATCTCGCTTACTATGTAATGCATGTTCTTGTGAATTTGACATTAACAACGTTTGTGAAACTGACACAATGGAGCATCGCTCAACAAAAATCACACAAACAGACTTTTTATCTTGTTGTAACAAATAGGTGGGTACAGTGAAAAATTCAAGCATATTTGTACATTGACTGTATAAGAAATTTAAGGTATGGCATCTGCATGCGTCAGGAGGAACATCCAGTACATAAGAGTATTGATTCTGATTCACATTGATTCTGAAAGGAAGGTGAGCCTCAAGCCACTATCCAAGCCTGCAAAGCATCTTCCCTAAACTATTGAATGCAATATTTTGTGTACAACATGAATAACGTGTACGTGGGAGGGGGGGGGGGGGTTCTTGATTGAACTCATGAACTCTCTTTCAACACAAGTTTCTTGGCACCACTTATGCCACCTCACGGTGACCATTCAGAGAAAATACCAAACAAACATGGTCAAAGATGTATTAAACTTCTTTTACCACTTCTCCCACTTATGAAGAAATTGGGCCTCGTGAATCCTCCTCGAAGAGGTAGACAATTGAATGTGAACAAAAGGTGCACACTACCTGGAGTTTAGGGTTAAGACGAGCACATTCCAGCTTGTCGTCTCTTACATCTTGTAAACGCTGAATGTGATTTATGCAAACCTTACAATTCCTGAGCAGTCTTGAGTTTCATGATGATATTGTACTCATTCCTACAATTCCAAATTGATTTGGTTAGTGATTTTCTTAAGAATGAAGTTTTACCTCAAAGTGTGCTTGTATAGCTGTCTTGAATAGAAATGATGCATCCTCTATCGATGTTTCCATATCTGGTAAAGGCTGCATTTTTTGGTTTTCTCATGTCACCTTTTCTTCAAATATGATACTCCTCCGACCCACGGCACCCATGCCTATTCTATCATACTCTCCTTGGCAAAATCTGCTAGACCCAAGTGGCGGTGAAATGGCTGATATATCCGTGCAAGCGTCAACAAAAGCCTGAGATATCCGTAACTTGAATAAAAACCACGACATATCCAATAAGCAAAAAAAA
>SZWC01000160.1:251293-267722 GCA_023375785.1 Penium margaritaceum | reverse complement strand
CAATGCCACACCATGCCACACGATGCCACACGATGCCACACGGTGCCACGCGATACCACACGATGCCACATGATGCCACACAATGCCACACAAGGCCACATGATGCCACACGATGCCACACGATGCCACACGATACCACACGGTGCCATGCGGCGCCATGCTACGCAATGCAATGCAACGCGACAAAACAAGGCACTCCTCACCACGCCCTAAGCCGCACACCGTACGCCACATGCCATAAGCCGCCATACAACACGCCACGCACCAATGGTGCATGGTACAGCTTTATGCCCCGTGCCCCATTGTACCTAGCCCCGCCACACCGTGCTGCACTACGACACACCACAACATGTGATCCCATGCCATGCCACACCACGCCATGCCATCCGCACCATGCCGCGCCACCCCACGTCACACCACGCCATGCCATGTCATGCCACGCCATGCCACGCAATGCCACACGCACGTACACACACTTACACGCGGTTACACGCACTTATACATGCTTACCCGTACTTACCTGCACTAACATGCATTTACACGCATGTACACACACTTATATGCACTTACACGCACTTGTACGCACTTAGACGTACTTACACACACTTGCACACACTTACACACACTTATTCTTACTTACACACACTTACACACAATTAACTTCACTTACATGCACCTACACGCACTTACACAAACTTACACAAACTTACACACACTTACACGCACTTACTCATACATATACACACTTACAAATACTTACACGTAATTACACGTACTTACACATGCTTACACGTACTTATACACACTTACATGCACTTACACGCACTGGCACATACTTATACGCACTTACATGCCCTTACACAGAGTTACACACAGTTACACGTACTTACCCGCAGTTACACACATTTACACACACTTATACGCACTTACACACACTTGCAAGCACTTACACGTACTTACACGTACTTACACACACTTACATGGACTTACATGTAGTTACACACACTTACATGCACCTACAGGCACTTACACACACCTACATGTACTTACACGCACTTACACGCACTTATACATACTTACACGCACTTACACATCCTTACAAGTACTTACACGCAACTACACGCGCTTACACACACTTACACGCACTTACACGCACTTACACACACTTACCCGCACTTACACACACTTACACACAGTTACACACAGTTACACGCACTTACACGCACTTACACACACTTAAACATACTTACGTGTACTTACATGCACTTACATGCACTCACACGCACTCACACGCACTTACACAAACTTATACACATTTACACGCACTTACACGCACTTACATGCACTAACACGCACTTACACGCACTTATGCGTACTTACACGCACTTACATACACTTACACGCACTTACATGCTATAGACATACTTACACGTACTTACACACACTTACACGCACTTACACGCACTTACACACACGTACACACACTTACACCCACTTACGTGCACTTATACATGCTTACACACACTTAAACACATTTACATGCACTTACATGCACTTATACGCACTTACATGCACGAACACGTACTTACACGTACTTACACGCACTTACACGTACTTACGCGCCGTTACACACACTTACACACACTTGCACACACTAACACGTACTTATACACACTTACACGTACTTAAACGCACTTACACGCACTTACATGTAGTTATTTAAACTTACACGCACTTACATGCACTGACACGAACTTGCATGAACTTACACATACTTATACGTACTTACACACACTTACAAACACTTACATGCACTTGCGCACACTTACACACACGAATATGCACTTATACACACTTACACGCACTTACACGCACTTATACGCACTTCCACGTACTTGCACATCCTTACACGCACTTATAGGCACTTACACGTACTTACACGCACTTACACGCAGTTATTCATACTTACACGTACCTATATGCACTTTCACAAACATACACACACTTACACACACTTACACATACTTACACGCACTTACAAACACTTACATGCACTTACACGCACTTATACGCACTTACACATACTTATATGCAATTACACGCACTTATACGCACTTACACACACTTGCATGCAGTTTCATACACTAACATACAGTTACATGCACTTACACACACTTACACACACACGTACACGTAGTTACATACACTTACACGTACTTGGATGCACTTACACACACTTACACGCACTTACACGCACTTACACGTACTTACACGCACTTACACCTACTTATACACACTTATACGTACGTACACGTACTTATACACACTTACATGTACTTACATGCACTTATACGCACTTACACGCACTTACACGCACTTACACACCCTTACACGTACTTACACAAACTTACACGCACTTACACGCACTTACACGCACTTACATGCACTTACGTACACTTATACCCAATTACACGTACTTACACGTACTTACACAGACTTACATGCACTTACACACACTTACACGCACTTACACATACTTACAAGCACTTACACGCACTTTTATGCACTTATAAGTACTTGCACACACTTACATGCACTTATACGTACTTACACACACTTACACGCACTTGCACGTACTTACACACAGTTAATTGTACTTATACACACTTATACGCACTTACATGAACGTACACGCACTTATACACACTTACACGTACTTACACGCACATACAAAAACTTACATGCACTTATACGCACTTACACGCACTTACAGACACATGTACTTACACGCACTTACATGCACTAACACTTACTTACATGCACTTACACACACATACACGTACTTACACGCACTTACACATACTTACACACACTTAGATGCACTTACACGCTGTTACATGCACTTACACGCACTTAAACGTACTTCCACGTACTTACACACACATATACTTACACGCACTTACACACACTTATATGCACTTACACACGCTTACACGCACTTACATGCACTTACACGCACTTATACGCAGTTACACACACTTAGACATACATACACGCACTTACACGCACTTACTCACACTTATGCACACTTATACATACAGATATGCACTTATACGCACTTACACGCACTTTATCACACTTACACATACTTATACACACTTACACGCACTTACACACACTTATACGTACGTACACGCACTTACACACACTTACACGCACTTACACGCACTTACACGCACTTACACGTACTTACACGTACTTACACGCACTTACAAGTACTTGCACGTACTTACACGCACTTACACGCACTTCCACGCACTTACAAGCACTTACACGTACTTACACGCACTTACACACACTTACACGCACTTACACGTACTTACACACATTTATACGCACTGACATACACTTACACGCATTTACACATACTTACACATAGTTACACACACTTTTATACACTTATACGCACGTATACATACTTACAAGCACTTACACCCACTTACACGCACTTATATGCCCTTATACCCACTTACACGCACTTACATGCAGTTACAAGCACTTACACGCACATACAGGCACGTACACACACTTACACACACTTACACACACCTACACACACTTACATGCACTGACATGTCCTTGCACCTACTTACACACAATCACACGTACTTACACGAACTTACATGCACTTATACACACTTACACACACTTACTTGCACCTACACGCACTTACACACACGTACATGTACTTACACGCACTTACACGGACTTACACGCACTTACACACACTTACATATACTTACACGCACTTACACGCACTTACACGCAGGTACACTCACTCACACGCACTTACACGCAGTTGAGGTTGGGTTGAGAGTTGAGTTGGAAGTTTGGTTGAAAGTTGGATTGAAAATTAGGTTGGAAGTGGGGTTGCGAGTTGGGTTGCATGTTGGGTTGGAAGTTGGATTGGAGGTTGGGTTGTAAGTTGGGCTGGAAGTTAGACTGGAAGATTGGTTGGAAGTTGGGATGAAGGTTGGATTGGAAGTTGGGATGAAGGCAGGGTTGGAAATTGGTTTGGAAGTTGGGTTGGACGTTGGGTTGGAAGTTGGGATGGAAGTTCGGATGGAAGTTCGGTTGGATGTTGGGTTTGAAAATGGGCTGGAAGTTGGGTTGGAAGCTGAGTTGGAAGTTGGGTTGGAGTTGGGTTGGAAGTCGGATTGGAAAATGGGTTGGAAGTTTGGTTGGACGTCGGGCTGGAAGTTGGGATGAAAGTGCAGATGGATGTTGGGTTGGAAGTGGGGTTGGAAGTTGGGTTAGAAGTTGGGTTCGAAGCTAGGTTGGAAGTTGGGTTGGAAGTTAAGTTGCAAGTTAGGTTGGAAGTTGGGTTTGAAGTTGGGATGGAAGTTGGGATGGAAGTTGGGTTGGAAGTTGGGTTGGAAGGTAGGTTGGAAGTTGGGTTGGAAGTTGGGTTGGAAGTTGGGTTGAGAGTAGGGTTGGAAGCTGGGTTGGATGCTGTGTTGGAAGTTGGTTAGCAGTTGGGTTGGAAGCTGGGTTGGAAGTTGGGTTGGACGTTGGGTTGGAAGTTGGGTTGGAAGTTGGATTGGAGGTTGGGTTGGAGTTGGGTTGGAAGTTGGGTTGCATGTTTGACTGGAAGTTGAGTTGGAAATTGGGTTGGAAGTTGGGTTGGAAATTGGGTTGAAAATTGGGTTGGAAACTGGGTTTGAAGCAAGGTTGGAATCTGGGTTGGAAGTTGGATTGGAAGTTGGGTTGGAAGTTGGGTTGGAAGTTTGGTTGGAAGTTGGGTTGGAAGTTGGGTTGGATGTTGGGTTGGAAGTTGGGTTGAACGTTTGGCTGGACGTTGGGATGGAAGTTGGGTTGGAAGTTTGGTTGAAAGTTGGGTGGAAGTTGGGTTGAAAGTTGGGTTGGAAGTTTGGATGGAAGTTGGAATGGAAGTTGGGTTGCAAGTTGGGTTGGAAGTTGGGTTGGAAGTTGGATTAGAAGTTGCGTTGGAAGATGGGTTCGAAGTTGGGTTGGAAGTTGGGTTGGAAGTTGGTTTGGAAGTTGAGTTGGAAGTTGGGTTGAGAGTTGGATTGGATGTTAAGTTGGAAGTGGGTTTGTGAGTTGGGTTCAAGGTTGGGCTGGAAGTTGGATTGGAAGCTAGGCTGGAAGTTGGGTTCGAAGTTGGGTTGGAAGTTGGGCTGGAAGTTGGGTTGGAAGTTGTTCTGGTAGTTTGATTGGAAGTTGGGATGAAGGTTGGGTTGGAAGTTTGGTTGGAAGCTGGGTTGGAAGTTTGGTTGGAAGTTGGGAAGGAAGTTGGGATGAAGGTTGGTTTGGAAGTTGGGTTGGAAGCTGGGTTGTGAGTTGGGTTGGAAGTTGGGATGGAAACTTGGATGGAAGTAGGGTTGGAAGTTGGGTTGGAAACTAGGTTGGATATTGGGTTGGAAGCTAGGTTGGAAGTTGGGTTGGAAGTTTGATTGGAATTTGGGTTGGAAGTTGGGTTGGAAGTTGGGTTGGAAATTGGGATGGAAGTTGGGATAGAAGTTGGATTGGAAGTTGGGTTTGAAGTTGGATTGGAAGATGAGTTGGAAGTTGGGTTAGAAGTTGGGTTGAAATAGGGGTTGGACGTTGTTGGGAAGTTGGGTTGGAAGTTCGGTTGGAAGTTGGGTTGGAAGTTGGGATGGAAGTTGGGTTGGAGGTCGGGTTGGACGTTGGCATGGAAGTTGGGATGAAAGTTGGGTTGGAAGCTGGGTCGGATGTTGGGTTGGAAGTTGAGTTGGAATTTGGGTTGAAGGTTGGGTTGGAAGTTGGGTTGGAAGTTGGGTTAGAAGTTGGGTTAGAAGTTAGGTTGGAAGATGGGTTAGAAGTTGGGATGGAAGTTGGAATGGAAGTTGGGTTGGAAGCTGTGTTGGAAGTTCGGTTGGACGTTAGGTTGGAAGTTGGGATGGAAGTTGGGTTGCAAGTTGGGTTGGAAGTTGAAATGGAAGTTGGGATGGAAGCTGGGTTGGAAGTTGAGTTGGAAGTTGGGTTGGAAGTTTGGTTGGAAGTTGGGTTGGATATTGGATTGGAAGTTCAGGTGGAAGTTGGGTTGGACGCTGGATTGAAAGTTGGGTTGGATATCGGGTTGGAAGTTGCGTTGGAAGATGGGTTGGAAGTTGGGTTGTAAGTTTGGGGTGCAACTTGTATTTGACGTTGGGATGGAAGTTTGGACGAAGGTTGTGTTGGAAGTTGGGTTCGAGATTGGGATGGAAGTTGGGATGGAAGTTGGGATGGAAGTTGGGTTGGAAGTTGAGTTGGAAGTTGGGTTGGCTGCTGGATTTGAAGTTGGGTTGGAAGTTGGGTTGGAAATGTCAGAAGAATGCATTGAGTGATGATGGTAGGAGGAGACACAAGTAGAAGCAATGGAGCATGCATGCGTCAGCAAAAAGACAGGAGCAGAAAGGTGGGAGCGATCCCAAGGAGTTAGTTACAAGGCCTGGAAATAGGTGAGGCACCGAAGCTCCCAGGTAGACAGAGGACAACGAGAGAACGCGAGAGCGAAGCGAGTGATGTGATGAGAGTTGGGCAAACGGCTGAGAGTGACAAAGTACAGAGTGAACTAGAAGTGGTGGGTAAAAGCAGTAGAGGCAAGGAGCCAGCAGAGGGAGAACACGGCACTGAAGCCACGGAACCAAAGGGGAAGAGGATGAGCATAAGTATTCTGGTTAATTCAAGGGAATGAACTTCCTTAATGATATACAGTACAACAGGACAGGGAGGCATGATAATGGCTGCCTTTTGCTAGCTGGATGCGATTGTCATGTGTCACATTTTAGGCGGATGAATTGGCACACTTATCTCAACAGTCAGACTCTCAGAGAGCCGTTAGGTCAAGGTGGTTTGGTCTTGGACCTGAACCGTTACTGAGAAGGAACAACTATTGTCGGAGTCTAAGATTTCCAACAGACCCCTTGAATCCGACAAGAGTTAGGAACAGTACCTCTCCCAATTTGCGGGAAGTTGACCATCGCAGTGTTCAAGGAGGCACTTCCAAATGGCATGCAAGTTGTCGGGATGAGCAGACACCAGGTGATGAAGGTCGTCAGATTCACTTGCGGATTCCATGGTGACAGAGTGCTGGGATGAAGGAGAGAGCGAGGCAAGGTTGTGAGGCAATCATCTTGATTAACTCATGTCAACTAAACACAAGTCCACAAGCCAGAATCCCCAACACCACACTAATGCAACTAAGCCCGTTATGTAGTCCGCTACACCCTTCTTCGCCGTGTCGCGACCCCCTTGTATTCACACCCACTTCCACCACTACTTTATTCCCATGCGTGAAGCAAGTGCCACCGTTGCTTCCTCCTTTCTCGTCGCGCCGCCTCCCGCCACTTCTTGGTCTTCGCGCCTTGTGGTTCCCGCCATTCTTGGTCCGGTTGTCTTCCCGCGTCTTGCACAGCACTTCTGCACGTTGTGTGACCCCTTCCTTTATTCGCACTGCTTGTGCCTCTTGTTCCACCCTCACACACCTCTCCTCTAAACATCAAATCCGCGGATGTACATGGAGGCCTCTTTCCGCACCCCTCTTGTCCACAAGAGTGACTCCAACACCATCCAAAAGGTGGCAAATCCGCGGGTCAATGTTATGACAACTTTCTGCCTCCTCCGCGACATTGTAACTTGCCCCTTTCTTGTTACTGGCAAGGCAATTCCGCGGGTTAGGCACCCAGCACCATTCCGCGGCACTTCATCCTCACCTTAGCCATGAAACACTCTCCCAAACATGCCCATTCCGCTCCTGACCATCATGGCACTTTCTTACGCCCTCCGCGGACCCAATGCTTGCTCCGGTAGCATCCCAAATAACCCAAATCCGCGGCTGAACCTTGCACCATGTTTTCATGCCTTCCGCGGACCCCAAAGTCACCGAATTTCCTTTCCCAAGATGCTTAATCCGCAGACACACCCCCTGCCCTCGTTTTGCCTCTTCCGCGGAGCCCCAAATATGAAGCCATTGTTACTGAACACCCAATTCCACGGGTCTACCACCAGGAACAATTTCAGCCTTCCTCACACCCATAAACGGCCCCACACAAGCCCAGAAAGATGGCCACTCCGCCCCTCCACCATGAGGGTCAATTGTGACTGGCTCCTTTTGCACAAAGACCACCCTTACTCGCCTCAACTCCATCCCGGAAGTCCATGACTCGGTCTCCCAGGCGGATTATTTGCGTGCGCGGCAGATTTCATGTAAATAGTGATGCCCCACCCTCCTTTTCTCAAGCGAGGTCTCCGAGCTTCTTCTTGCTTCATTCGTGGCCATTTTTGTTCTCATCTTGTGGCAGCAGTCACGCAGACTGGAATGCATCCCTCATTGTGCGGGTCTCGTGCATCACCTCGCGGCTATTTCGCGGTACACACACATCCAACGCACAATGGTTCCTACATCCCTTATCTCACAAGCACTGTTGCTCATTCCATGTGACACTTGAGCTGCGAAAAGAAGTTCCTATTACTGTGCGGGTCTCGTGCGTTGCCTCGCAGCTATTCCACGGTACATGCACATCCAACGCACAGTTTCTCCTATGTACATATTTACGCAAACACATATGCAACATGGAGGTGATCACAACCAAATGACAATCACGGTGCGGGATGACTTCCTTCCAGGTCTCCTCATCAGACACTCACGTTGCCCTATGCAAATGAAGGTTCAGCCAAGTGACTAGCTCTGTACTTATTGTTCTGCTGCTGCTTGCCATGCAACTCTGCTCCATTCGGCCGCTCTGCCGCAATGGAACCCTATACAGCAATGAGTCAGCTCTGCACCTCGTACTCTGTTGCACTTCCGATACTCTTCACCATGGAGCCCCATAAGACTGATCTTCCGAAGGCCTGTAGTGTAGTTCCGCTTGTCGAAGAGCAAGGAACTGTCCACGCTCACTGTACCATGACACTGATACCCCCAAATTTTTGGCGTTGTCGTTCCTCTCTGCAGATGATCGGGCTCCGCGCTGATCCGCGGAACACGCACTCTACCACTACTGCTACCCCTCGTACTCAAAGAGACAGCAACCGTTATCCGCAGGTCACAACCTTGGGGTGTCGGCGCGGATGCCTCACCGGTGAGTAACGCTCCGCGGTCCACTTCTTGCCACACAGGAGTCCACCACCTCGTGGCGTCCGACTCCTCTCCGCGGAAGCCTCGTTCCGCGGACGTGTGCAAGCAAGGGACCGCCTGCAGCTTCCTCCACTCGGACTCTTGGTTCTTCACGCGCTTAACTCCTAGATCCACGGACCACGCTCCGCAGGCAATTGAGGGTTGGAGGGCGGAGGGGGGGACACAGGAAATGAGAACAGGCCAAGGACATTGATAAAGCTGATTGCGGAGTACACAGAATGCTCTTGAATGCAAGCAAGTCTGAGTTGCACTTGTGCTACTGCCAGTCAGGCCTTTTTCTACTTGGGACTCCGCACAGCGTAACTATACACTGTCGGTCTCATCTCTCTCACACTGACCTACTTCCTCTACTTGGATTCCTCGCGGTGCGGCTACGCACCACGGATCTTGTCCTCACACACATACTATCTTCTACCGGTCGCTTTTCTTCATCCGCGGCTCGTGCACGCGGTTCTTCGTGTTCTTCCTTGAATCTTCCATCTCCGCTATGTGCCCTCCCATCTTTCTTCCTGGATTGCCGCTGTCAGCCTTGTGTTGTGATTGGTCACGCTCCTGCCACCGTTCTCCTGTCGCTTGGTTTGGTCGGCGGATGTCTTGCACGTCCGATGTTCCAACTTCCTTCTCCTTCTTCCATTATTTGGCTTCTGTTCCCTTTCCACCGCGATCTTTTCCGCTGGGCCATCCTTCCCCCTACCGCCACCAGACTCCGCGCTACCCCATGTTCTACCGCAACCTTGGTGCGGGAGCCAGCTTTCCACGCGTGTCCTTCCGTGCTTGTTGCTCTTGGCAGGGTCTTGTCCGCGGATCTACTGATCCGCGGAGCCGGCTTTCCGCGGATACATCTTTCCCCCGCGAAGCTGCGGTGGATTTCCGCCTGACACACAGTCATGCCAGATTTGTGCCAGAGCCGTGCCAGAGTTGTGCCAAAGCTGTGCCAGAGTTGTGGCAGAGTTGTGCCAGAGTTGTGCTAGAGCTGTTCCAGAGTTGTACCATAGTTGTGCCACAGTTGTGCCAGAGTTGTGCCTGAGTTGTGGCAGAGTTATGCCAGAGATGTACCAGAGTTATGCCATAGTTGTGCCACAGTTGGGCTAGAGTTGTGCCATAATTGTGCCAGAGTTATGCCGCGTTGTGCCAGAGTTGTGCTAGAGTTGTGCCCGAGTCATGACAGTCTTGTGCCAGGGTCGTGCCAGAGTTGTGCCAGAGTTCTGCCAGAGTTGTGCCAGAGTTGTGCCACAGTGGTGCCAGAGTTGTGCCACAGATGTGCCACAGTTGTGCCAGAGTTGTGTCAGAGTTGTGCCAGAGTTGTGTTAGAGTTGTGCCAGGGTATTGCCAGACTTGTGCCAGAGTTGTGCCAGAGTTGTGCTAGAGTTGTGCAAGTGTTGTGCCAAGGTTATGCGAGAGTTGTGCCATAGTCGTGCCAGAGTTGTGCAGGAGTTGTGCCTGAGTTGTGCCAGATTTGTGCTATAGTTTTGCCAGAGTTGTGCCAGAGTTGTGCCAGATTTGTGCCATAAATGTACCAGAGTTGTGCTAGAGTTGTGCCAGAGTTGTGCCAGAGTCGTGCCGGAGTTGTGCCATAGTTGTGCCATAGTTGTGCCGGAGTTGTGCCAGAATTGTGCCAAAGTTGTGCCAGATTCGTGCCAGAGTTGTATCAGAGTTGTGCCTGAGATGTGCCAGAGTTGTGCCAGAATTGTGCCAAAGTTGTGCCAGATTCGTGCCAGAGTTGTATCAGAGTTGTGCCTGAGATGTGCCAGAGTTGTGCCAGAATTGTGCCAAAGTTGTGCCAGATTCGTGCCAGAGTTGTATCAGAGTTGTGCCTGAGATGTGCCAGAGTTGTGCCAGAATTGTGCCAAAGTTGTGCCAGATTCGTGCCAGAGTTGTATCAGAGTTGTGCCTGAGATGTGCCAGAGTTGTGCCAGAATTGTGCCAAAGTTGTGCCAGATTCGTGCCAGAGTTGTATCAGAGTTGTGCCTGAGATGTGCCAGAGTTGTGCCAGAATTGTGCCAGAGTTGTGCCAGAGTTGCGCCAGAGTTGTGCCAGAGTTGTGCCAGAGTTGTGCCAAAGATGTGTCAGAGTTGTGCCAGCGTTGTGCCAGGGTTATGCGAGAGTTGTGCGAGAGTTGTGCCATAGTAGTGCCAGAGTTGTGCCAAAGTTGTGCCAAAGTTGTACCATATTTGTGCCAGGGTTGTGTCAGAGGTGTGCCGGAGTTGTGCCAGAGTTGTGCCAGAGTTGTGCCAGAGTTGTGCCAGAGTTGTACTACAGTTGTGCCAGAGTTGTGCCAGAGTTGTGCCAGAGTTGTGCTAGAGTTGTGCCAGAGTCGTGCCAGAGTTTTGCCATAGTTGTGCCAGTGTTGTGCCAGAGTTGTGCCAGAGTTGTCCCAGAGTTGTGCCAGAGTCCATGTTGACTTCGACTTCCGACTTTCGGGGTAAACGTCTAAGTCGGAGAGTCGGTCAAATTCGGCTTAAGGTCGACTTAGACATTGCCAGTGGAACATATAGCATGAGTTGCCGTTTCCAACGCAATTCAAATTGCTAAATTTCGTTAAGTTTGGAGGAAGGTATGAGTGTTCAAACTTGGGATGTGCATGAACACCTAATGCAGCTAGATTTTGTTTACAAATGGCTTCCTATGACATCATGTACATGTTATATATGCAATCCACCAAGTGTTGAAAGACACGTAAATGATATTTTTGACTATAGTGTACTTGAGACGCACTAATTGGAAAACCATAATGAGCTTCCTAACCAGTTGGAGGAAAACCGACTTCCGACTTGGCTCATGAGGAGCCGACTATCGACTTTCGACTACCGACTTGGCCATCGACTTTGACTTCCCAAAGTCAACATGGGCCAGATTTGTGTCAGATTTGTGCCTAAGTTGTGCCAGTGTTGTGCTAGAGTTGTGGCAGAGTTGTGCCAGAGTTGTGCCTGAGTTGTGCCAGAGTTGTGCCATGGTTGTACCAGAGTTGTGCCAGAGTTGTCCTATAGTTGTGCTATAGTTGTGCCAGCGTTGTGCCAGAGTTGTGCCGGAGTTGTCCCATAGTTGTGCCAGAGTTGTGCCAGAGTTGTGCCAGAGTTGTGCCATATTTGTACCAGAGTTGTGCCAGAGTCGGGCCAGAGTTTTGCCAGAGTTGTGCCATAATTGTGCCAGAGTTGTGCCAGAGTTGTGCCAGAGTTGTGTCAGAGTTGTGCCAGGGTTGTGCCAGAGTTGTGCCAGCGTTGTGCCAGAGTTCTCCCAGAGTTGTGCCAGAGTTCTGCCAGAGTTGTGCCAGCGTTGTGCCAGAGTTCTCCCAGAGTTGTGCCAGAGTTCTGCCAGAGTTGTGCCAGCGTTGTGCCAGAGTTCTCCCAGAGTTGTGCCAGAGTTGGGCCAATGCTGTGCCAGAGTTGTTCCAGAGTTGTGCCATAGTTGTGCCAGAGTTGTGCCATAGTAATGCCTAAGTTGTGCCAGAGTTGTGCCAGAGTTGTGCCAAAGTTGTGCCGAGCTGTGCCAATGTTGTGCCATAGTTGTGCCAGAGTTGTGCCAGACCTGTGCCGCAGTTGTGCCAGAGTTGTGCCAGAGTTGTGCCAGAGTTGTGCAAGAGTTGTGCCAGAGTTCTCCCAGAGTTGTGCAAGGGTTGTGCCAGTGTTATACCAGAGTTGTCCCAAAGTTGTGCTTGAGTTGTGCCAGGTTGTGCCAGAGTTGCAACACTCTGTTGCAAATCAACACCATGTCACAAATCAATACCCGTCGTAAATCCATACCACATCGCAAATCAACACTGTGTCACAACTCAACACCATGTCGCAAATCAACATTCGGTCACAAATCAACACCCGGTTGGAAATCAACACCCTATCGCAAATCAACACCCTGTCGCAAATCAACACCCTGTCGTAAATCAGCACCCTGTCGCAAATGAACACCATGTTGCAAGTTAACACACTGTTGCAAATCAACACCTTGTCGTAGTTTAACACCCTGTCGCAAGTAAAAATCCTCTCGCAAATCAACACCCTATCGCTAATGAACACCATGTTGCAAATCAAAACCCTGTCGCAAGTCAACACCTTGTTGCAAATAAGCACCCTGTCGCAAATCAACACTTTGTTACAAATCAACACCCTGTCGCAAATCAACACCAAGTCGCAAATCAACACCCCATCGCAAATAAACTTTCTGTTCCAAATCAACATCCTCTCGCAAATGAACACCTTGTCGCAAACCAGCACCCTGATGCAAATCAACACCCTGTTACAAATCAATACCCTGCCGCAAAATCACATTTGTCACAAATCAACACCCTGTCGCAAATCAATACCTTGTCGTAAATCAACACCTTGTTGCAAATCAACACCCTATCCTCAATCAACACTCTGTTACAAATGAACAGCCTCTATCCCAAATCAACACCATGTCGCAAATCAACACCTTGTCGCAAATCAACACCTTGTCGCTAATCAACACCTTGTCGCTAATCAACAACCTGTCGCAAATTAACACCCTGTGGCAGATCAACACATTGTCGTAAATCAACACCCTATTGCAAATCAACACCTTGTCGCAAATCAACACCCTGTCGCAAATCAATACCCTGTCACAAATTAACACCCTATCGCAAATGAACACTCTAAATCAAATCAACACCCTATCACAAATAAACACCATATTGCAAATCAACATCCTATCGCAAATCATCACCCTATCGTAAACCAAACCTGCCACAAATCTGTCGCAAGTCATCACCCTATCGCAAATCTGTCGCAAATCAACACCCTGTCGCAAATCAACACCCTGTCGCAAATCAACACGTTGCATATCAACTCCCAATCGCAAATCAACACCTTGTTGCAAATCAACACCCTGTCGCAAATCAACACCCCGTTGCACATCAACACCCTGCCGCAAATCAGCACCATGTCGCAAATCAACACCCATGTCGCAAATCTAGACCCGGTCGCAAATCTACACACTGTCACAAATCTACACCCTGTCGCTAATCAACACCCTGTCGCAAATCAACACCCCGTCACAAATCAAGACACTGTCGCAAAGCAACGCCCTGTCACAAATCAACACCCTGTTGCAAATCAACACCCTGTCGCAAATAAGGGCACAACTGGGGACAACTAGGCAGCAACTAGGGCGCAACTAGGGTGCGACCAGGGCACAACTAGGGCGCAACTAGGCCACGACTAGGGCGCGACTTGGACGCAACTAGGTTGCAACTGTTGTTCTTATATGCCCCATGGCCACTGCTATGGGTTGACGGACAGGTTGGGCATGCACTACTCTCTGGAGTAAGTCCCCCAAACCTTGTTCGTGGTGCGAGTCCAAGCGAGACACCAAAAGTGTAGCGCAACGGATAGCGTGTTGGACTTAGGGACAACAGGTCCTGCGATCAAGCCTTGATGTGCGCAGGAGGTTTTTTGACCTTCTATCACAGGGGAAGTTTCTTAGACATTTCTCCATGCATGAGGAGAGTGCGCCACTTGGCGATCAGTGGATGTGCCAATTGGCGGACTGGTGAGGTGGTGTGGAGTGACCACCCCAAAAGTGTCACTACCCACACACCTTATAAGCCAGGCCTAGGACTATATGTACCAGGCACATTCCTCATTCTAATTACACAATCTGGCCTTAGATGCTCCTCACAGAGTTGTCCAACTAAGGAACAGTATAAAGAAGACACTGGTTGGTCTAAGCCCCAGGAGTTAGTCTTTGACTAGCACCTCGCGCGAAAGTGACGAAGTGTTAAGTGGACACAGTTGCTAGCAAGTGATTGCCTAGGAACTGCTCAGTGTGGAACCGTGATCCTGAGGGTGATATCTTCTCCTAGCTGAAATGCTAGGAGCGGACGGCAGGTGCTATTGTGTCGGCCCTGTTTTCTAGTCCGTTNTCTGCACTTAGCACACAGGGACTAAGGACAAGCTCTGCCCTTGGAGGCACGACCCTTGTGTCCCAACCAGGACAAGCTCTGCCCTTGGTGGCAAGACCCTGGGTGTGTTGGTGTAGATTTATTCTCTGTCTGCAGGTGAACATCGGCTGGAGGGGTAAGCAACGGATCTGCATCCTAAAACCGGTAGCAGACATCAGCTAACATCAGCCTACATCGGCCTCAACGCAGCAGAGACGTGGGAAGCAGACAAAGGCAACAAAAATGGTTGACCCATCGGGAGGAGTGGGGGCTGCCGCAGGGCAGTCCTCAAGCTCAACAGTGGCTACCACAGGGCAGACCACTGGAGCAAATGTGAGTGCTATGTCACTGCCGCAAGGTCTTGGACCCCTCGGAGGAATCCCCATTTTTGAGGTGATTGACTTCCCCCTTTGGAGATGGCAGTTTGAGCTGAAGATGAAAGTGCGCGGCTTCATCAAGCTACTGAAGGGAGAGGAGCAGGTTCCCGTGGAAGGCACATCTGAGCATGAGGCTCGGATGGATCGAAATGATATTGTAATGTCATTCCTCAGCAACGCGATAGCCAAGAAGTATGTTCCCATCATTGCCGGGTACACGCTGGCTTCCGAAGCTTACGACAAGCTCAAGCGCGTGCACCAATCCACCTCCCTCGCGAACAGACTATTCATCCTACAACGGCTGATCAGCATGCGGGTGAATGAGGGCGAATCAATCCCCGATTTCCTACATGAGTTTGAAGGACTCCTTGGCGAGGCTCGCCAGATGAACTGGGACCTTGACGAGAACATGCAAGCCATGATCCTCCTCATGGCGCTACCGGAGAGCTGGAGTCCAATGATCACCGTCATGGGCGGCTGGAAGGAGGACGACCTGACGTACACGGCAGTGTCCGAGTACGTGCGAAACGAGGCCATGCGCCGCAGCGGAAGTGAGGCTAACTTCTCAGCCTATGCCGCACGCTACGGTGGCCGCGGGAGCAAAGGGTCAGCCTCTGGTCAGAAAGGCGGCAGCGGAAGCGGTGGCGGCGGAGGCAACAATGGCGGCAAGGCTCCCAAGCGACAGGGTAACTGCCGCAACTGCGGCAAACCTGGGCACTGGGCAAGAGAGTGCAGGTCGCCAAAGAAGGAAGACGGCGGAAGCGGTGGGAACAAAGGCAACAAAAAGGGTGGCAAAGAAGCCACCAACATGATGGCACAGAGCACGCCTCCAGCAAAAGGAGCGGCGCTGCTCAGGCCAGGAGCTTTTGGGCTCGACTCCGGCACCGATCATCACTCCAGCAACGACCAGGCTGGATTTGTCTCCATCGGCCCCACCGATCGGCGGTTCAGATGTGCAAACGGCAGTGTCGTCAACGCAAAGGGCGTGGGAGACAAGCT